>KK119125.1:343270-368206 GCA_000611955.2 Stegodyphus mimosarum
TTTTCCTTTCTACTTAAAAAAGCTTAGCAGGCACAGAATACTTACTAGGCTTCTAAATCTCGTAAGTAAGATAAAACTTTTCTTTAAGAAGTAAGTGTCGCTCCGAGCGTGAAGATAAAACTTTGATAAAGAATTCCATCTTCCTTATTGAGAGCCTGATAAAAATTCGTGGACACGCAAATAATATGTGGAATAGTTCACACTGCAGGTTTAATCAGCAGTACGAATGGAAATTAAAATATGTTTATTTGCAGGATTAGGGAAATTTTTTCGAAAGGATTTCTATTGCTTTCGAAAGGAAAGTGTAAAAAATTGGGAAGGATATTGTTATTTAAATATGTATTTGATGAATAATAATATCAATGATTGATGCGAGAGTGTTCGGATGAAAGAATCGTATTCGCTTCAAAATGTCCCCAGAAATATGGTGCCTGAACTTAAATTTGATTTTAGCACGTTCTCTAGAAAAGTGCATGAAGTGACATCATCTGGTCCAATATAGGGTAAGCCGGGTTAAAGCACTTTTCTACCGACAGAGCGATGTTACGATCTGAGCAAAGGGGGTTTGAGGTAAGGGTTTCTTTGTTCAGAAACAGATCCCTGCCTTGTGGCAACGATCTTAGTTTCCTAGATATCTTCTCACTCGCTGAGAGTTCTTTCTTATTAAAATGGTTCTACGAGACTAATGTTTTCAGACAACTCAGTCATGGACAGAATGCCTCTTGTGATATTTATCTCAATTTATGACACATACCGCAAAGGTCATTCTGTGGATATTTCGATGAATTTCAGTAGAACTGAAGCAAGCAAATGAGTTTCTATGGATACTGTTTCGAAAACAACTAAGTAATAATTTTTGAATTTGAAATAAAATTGCTGTATAATTATTTTCCGTAAACTTTTTGAACGTAAATATTGCTTGAAATTACTATTATATGACCTATTAGTCCAGGCTTGTCAACATATGACCTGCGGAACAGCACAGCCCGTGAAAATTCAAGAAAACAGGTGGTTGGGAAGGGTCTGCGAAAAATCTTTTGGAGGTATTTCACATCTATAAATATCTTTTAGTTCGGTTTGTAGAGACATTAAGTATTTTTGAAGCAGGAGAAGAGAGAAATTAGAAATGCCCTCGCCGGGACTCGAACCACGGACCCCTCGAATACGCGTCGAGCCGGCTGACCACTACACCACGAAAGCATGTTAAGTGGGCGGGAGAAATACCTTAAAAGTTTAATAACCCTACTGTCGCCTGCTTCTCAAGAATTTTATTTTGCTTTTCGTATATATATGTAAATATATAGTGTCAGTAGCTTTGTTTTCTATCATTTAGCAAGACATTTCTTAAATTTTTATTTTTTATTCTCCTATAAGTACATATTTCTCTTTCTTTTCTCCTGCATTCCCCACGCTTCCTTTTTCACTCGTGCAACAGAAAAGGGAGATTCTGTTTGATCTTCTAAACTAAAGTTCTAAAAAATTGCAGCTGAATGTATGTGACTGGTACAAGTTGAAGCAAGGTTGGCACTTGTGCATCTGTAGAGGTAGGCATACTAAGCATCGCCGATTCTTCTAATTGTTAAATTTCCGCCTCAATTTGAATTCTAAGGCCTTAATAAGCGATCCGACGGGTTTGCTCTTGCCCGACCACTAAACTCTGAAGTAGACTTTGACTCGCTGCGTATTTTGAATGCCCACTTGCGCACAAACACTGTTCGCTTACAAGCATGCGTGCCTTCTCCAGTATTCGAACCCGGTTCTTTCGCATGTTAGTCCGCCTCTTAATCATTACTCCATCTGGTAAGTGAATGTTTCTAACAGTTATTTTTTACTTCATTGTACGAAGTAGAAAGGAAGTATTGTAATCGCGAAAAATTTCGGATATCATATTTCATCGACCGCTATCGATATTTTGACCGCTATCGAATGCAGTTTAACGATGCTTTTGCGTGATATCTGAACGTAAAGACAGAATAAAGGACTCTTTTCCCCCAAAAAAAATTATGAAACTGATTTAAAATGGATTCTGAAGATATTTTTTGTGGCGTCTGTGCGTTCGTACGTACGTATGTATGTATGTATCTCGCATAACTCAAACACGAGTAGCCTCCGAACGTTGAAATTTTGTATATAGGACTGATATAACATGTAGATGTGCACCTCCTATTATGGCTGCAATCGGCCGCACAAAAAGTATATAAATTTATGTATATATATATATATCCACTCTGTTCCTCGGTTCAGTGAGCTCAATTTTTGTATTCTTATATCCTAGTAAATTGTGCATTTTTTCCGTTACAAATGATTGAATTATGTTGTTCTTATCTTCCGGTTAAGGTTTTTATGCCTTTAGTGAATTTGCATGCAAGATTTGTAGAATTATGAACAATTTAAGAGTTGTTAAGTGTGGCTAAGCCTAATCATTTTTCTCACGGCATCTGTATTTATTTAGATTTAAAACTTAGGAGAATAGTTGATTTGTTGCCAATCTAGAGAAACTAAGCTTCGCAACAACAAAGATAACGCCTTCTTTTATTAAATTATGTTTAATTTATTCTGGAATTTATTCGAATAAATAAATTTTTAAGATTTACTTCGTAATTGTTAACATTGTTAAGATACTGAGTTTTTATGTATTTTTGCCTTGTAGCGAATTCAGAACTGAATTAATTGAATGAGAAATACGGAATCGTCTGGGGAAAAAAATGTTCAGTTTCTTTTATACATCGTTTTAGATTTATTTCAGTATTTGAATAGAACGTGTGGCAACGATTAGATGGTATAATTTTTCGCGCATTCTGAGTTATAAAATGAATGAGATGGAACGCTGTTAAGTTTACCTAGCGACAGAGTGTCAAGAAAAAACGAGTATAATTTAATATCCCGTACAAAGAAGTCATGTGGTGTACACATCCCCCGATTTTTTTCTTTTTATAAATCCTAAAGGTATAGAGAAATTTTACTCACTGAAAATTTAGATGTACGAGTGCTATACAAAAAGCCACTTTTTGTTCCCAGAACGTTTTCATCCACAATGCTGAAACTGTTTCCATACAGCTTTCTACTTTTATTTAAAATTTTTTTTGGTTAAAAAGAATGTCTTCGATCAATATATAAGAAAACAAAGCCTGCAGCAATCTTTTTAGAGTAATGACATGGTTAACTTTTTTACCTACTCTAAGCTTCATTTTCGGCATTAAGAAATGCATATTCAGGAAGATCAATGTTGTGAGCCTAAATGTAACCGATAAATAGAATTATACGTGTCCCTGACTATACAATAAAACTTCCAAAAATAATTCTGTACGTTAATAACTGTAAAAGATGCCTAAGGTATATGTACAGGAAACGTTCAGTTTACAAACTCTGGAATGATGAATATCAGTAACAGCAGTATAATGTGGAAGAAAAACAGTATTATGCGCCTGAGTTTTATATAAAAAAGTCAATGTGTGGGAAAAAGCATGTATCTGTGTAGAGACATTAGGTTATTTCGAAGCAGGAATCATGAAAAATGAACAATGTTCTAGCCGGGACTCGAACCACCGACCTCTCGAACGTGCTGACCACTGTACCACGAAGGCATGCTAAGAAGGCGGGAGAAATACCTTATACTCCCTTTTTAAAGGGCGACTGGGATTAGGAGACCCAATCGTCAAATTCTGGTGGTGGAGAATCATCATCCACAACCTTTTTTAGTTCGGGCACCACTGCAAAGACATTAGGCATTTTTTGATGTCAGGAAACTGAAGAATGAGCAATGCCCTCGCCGGGACGCGAAACACGGACCTCTCGAATACGCACCGAGTGTGCTAACCATTACACCACAAAGGCATGTCAAAAGGAAGGAGAAAATACTTTATAGCTGCTCGAAAGAGCAAGGCAAATAAAGCATTGATGCATAAATAGATAACAGAACAGCAGAGGTGTGAAATATAATAAAGTTACCTATATGAAAGGCATGTTGCATGTGCTCTGTATAATAGTTCAGAAGCACATATTGGAGGATATAGCAGATTCATCAGATGATAATAGCTGTATGGAGTTTTACTATTCAAACGGGAAATATTGTGCTATGCAATTAGCTTGGGACCGAGGGAATAGAAGCTTAAAGGAAATACAATATTTATGTCGAATAGCATATCCTAACAGTAGATGTCTCATTAAATCCGCATTTCAATTTAACGTTTATATTCAATCCATTGCTGCATCAAATGAATTCCAGTAGCTTGTTGTTACTTTAAGTATGCGTAATATTCCTAGACTCGATGAAAGTGTAAACCAGTCTCCAGCACTACGCATTTTGCTTGTAGCACCTATAATTCATATTTCGAGTACTTACTGTAATGTTCACGTATGTATGTTTCCTGTCGTTCACGTCAGGCTATTCTATTCAACATGCAACGGTTTCATAGGTTGCACACGTAACAGTCTTTGCAATCTTGTGACTCATAAGTTCAGTGTTTCCCGCTATATGTATAACATTACACCTTAGCCCGCACGATGTTCTGCTACAATTCTGCAATTCCATTCAGAGATATTCGGTAGAAGTTGACAGACAATTTATTCTTCGTTGATATCTCAGCGAGAGCATCGCATATCTATGGGTTTCGTGTATATCTATGGTTATCAATCTATGATTACAATCTATGGTTATCTACGTCTCATACCTATGGGTTTCGAATAATGATAATGAGATCGCAATGAAAATAATTCCTTTATCCTTTCACTATTACAGTCTATTTGTTGATCATATTAATACTGTAATTCTTTATACTATTTATATTCCTCAAGACAATCTCTCATTAGTGACTATTACATTATAATGATCAATAATGACGGGTGTTGATGAAGACATATTAAGTCCACTTTCATTGTAACATCTTTTATAACGTCCTTTTTTTCTTAGGAAGCTATGTATGAAGGCTACGAATGATATATTTATGCCAAAGTAGCTTTTACTGCTATTTTCGGCAGATTTTTGGAATAAAGAAGAAAATAATCAAATTATAAAAAATGAATTTCTCTCTAAAATATTCTAGATTTATAAGCTATACACAATTCTGTTATGAACATAGTTTAATACATGTAACATAGAATTAATCAATTTCATAAGTTTTATTTCATCTGTAATACCCGTTAGCGAATTTTCTTGACATCTTACTTTAATTTAGAGCAGTCACATGATTCATTTAAAAAATAACGAAGATTATTTAAACTATCATTGTCGAGATTCTTACCATCTGTGGCACTTCCATATAAAACGATCGGGAAATTACGCGACAGTTATAATGCGCGAAGCATGTATTTTAATTACAAAATCTGGCGATGGTAAGAGCTGACAATTGAAAAATCGTCTGCATGGAAGTGTCATATATTTTCCGAAGGGAGATTTTTCATCTCGCTTTAAAGATGATACTCGACATGAATTTAAACTATCATATTTATCACAGTAGAGCTTCTGATTAGATAATCAACCATAAACAAAGTTCTTTTAACCGTTTAAACGTTGCAAAATAAGAAGTCATTGTGGTGGGAGAAATAACACAATAATAATGTTCATATCGCAGTAGTTTTATGTCACAATAAATGCTTGTTTATATCTATGCTGTACTCTATAAATCTGAGCATTTTCTATGTGATTATGAAACGTTTAATTGATTTTATCAGAATATCTTTTCATTTTCCTTCACGTAAGAAGGAGGTGCTGATTAAAATTCTTAACTGCTATTATAAATATGTTCTCAGTTATTGAGAAAGAATTTTTCCTACTGCGGCGTTAAATATGTTAACAAGAATGCATTTAAAGACTGTAAAACAACGACAAACGATTAGAAAAATGAAATTAGAAAAGAAAAATCATTGAAAGATATCTAACACTCTAGGAACACAGAAAATTACTTTCTCTACATAGTGAAAACAATCAAAAGATGAATCTTATTATCTGCACAAAGCCGTCCCTCGCCATAACAACAGTGGGCTTTAAATTCGTAGCCAATCAGAAATTATAACAATAAAATACATAAAATACAATAAACGTATACAATAAAATCTCGGTTCACGAATTCGTTCCTGAAGGTCGTTCATCAACCGAAATGTTGGTAAACCAAAACTGTTTTCCCCGTAGGAAATAATGTAAAATGGATTAATTCTTTCCCGGATCATAAATGATTGTTTATGTTAACTTTACGCCAGTACATTGTGCGCAGATTCACCACCCAAAACCAATGGAAATCATTAAATATACAACTAAAAATGATAAACACGGTATTAAACAGATATAAGAAAAAAAGACTTAATTTATTTTTTACTGTACCTGTCCGATGAAGACCGGGTGGCATAAGTAAAAAATAGTGCAGAACACGTTATTGCTCAGATGGGAAATTCCTTTCCATAGACACGTTAAGTAACTGTCTTTAGCGGGCATTTTCTCTCCTTTCTTCTTTGTCTCTGAGCGCCACTCGACTCGGCTTCAGATTTTCACTGGGTCTTTGTTTCACTCACAACTTGTAATTTGTTTCTACCACATTTTAAGATTTGCCACATTTTAAGATTAAGTGAGGTATGGCATCATAATTGAAAATGCCTTGTTACTGTTTCATTAGGGTAATATCTTGTAAATCTTCGTAGCTTACCCCATTATGCACAAATTTCACAGTAAAGAGAATTTGGGTAATTTTTCTTTCTTTCTCTTCTTCTGGAGATCTTTTTTCACAATCGTCTGCGTCTGAAGTTGTTGTAGCTCTTTCTCGTTAGTTCATTTTTATGGGTCTCCACATGTTGATAATAACATGAAGCCCAGAGCCATCAACGCACTAGCCGGTGATTTTGTCTAGAGACACAATACCATAGGTAGCAAAGCATGTTTTAAATGTTAAGTATCAAAATTAAAACTCTCTGCCTACAGCCCAGTCTGGTAGTAATTTCCTCTAGGCCGAATTCATAGTAAGTCACTTACTGCAAGACTTTGTTAATAACTGTTAAGTAACGAAAATGTTAAAGTGATGGTTAAATTAAAATGAAATTCAAAAGTTCGTGGGGATTAATTATGTGGAGTAGGTTATATGAAAATACACTGAAAATGCTATGTTGCCGACTTTGAGTGTCCGTATCTCGAGACACTGTTCGTCATTCGGGAGTTTTATGTTGAGATAAACTGTTCGTGAACCGAATGGTTTATAAAATAAGACGTTCCTAATCCAAGGTTCCACCGTAGTGAGACTTATCGTACAGCTAAGAGTGCATGAAAGATGCTTTCTTGTAAAACACCTACGCATTGCGTTCCTGTAACTTCAATTTTAAGGAGATGCATAAAATGAAGGTTAAAGAACATAAAACGATGAAGGAAATTCATTTTGAAAATACAACTAGAATGTGCTAAGAGGGTTATGCTATACATGCATACTTGCCTGGAAGGAACATAACACGTATGCCCAGTAGTATTCTAGAAAAAAGGTATCGCTTTAAAAAGAAGGAATCATAGTTTGGGAAATAATAATATTGTTGCGTGCGTACGGGTTCGTAATAGATTGAATGCACAAGGTCTGAAGAAAAGTTAATAAAATTTATTCTTGTCCCAAGAAATACGAAACGCTGAAATTTTTCCACACAGATATTCGTACAATATCGCAATATCAGACAGTAGTTATATTTTAAACTACCAAAACGTTAAATAAAACACAATTCAAAACGCAAAGAAAGTTAATCCGATCTCAAAAATAAAACTGCTAAGTAAACAACAACAGCTTAGTAAAACAATGGAATTGAGGTGTTTTTCTCCGGCTTTTATAAGCTTTTTAATCAGTCACGAAAAGCTTCTCGTAATTTCTGTAGCTTTCTGGAAAGCGAAAATGTAGAAGTACAGTTACAGCTAACACACAAATGCATTATTTCAATTTAAATATAAATTACGAGATATCTATTTATTAAATACGCGTGCTCCTGTATTTTTACGTTTTCGGTGTAGCTTTCTCTTAAAACTTGTCACGCTCTGCCTTACAAGGGGAATAAAACAATTTTAATTAAAATGCTACTAAAAATAACTAACTAAATACAAAATCCGTCACATTATTAAAGGGCCAACCAGATCTGCAAGTCTTTCAGAGTGTTTCTCTAAATGCTCAGAAATATAAGGAGGATATCTTGAACCCAAAGCAAAACTTTTTATGCGAGCTGTCGGGCGATGACTCTCTCTCTAAAACGTAAGAAAAAACTAACGTCTAAAACTAAAATTCTCTCTAAAACGTCTCTTAAACGTAGATAATATATGAATTCAGAGATAATCATCACTTGAAAAAAAATTTTGAAAGAATGGATTGATCTGCCTACTCAGTGCCCTAAAACCCGATTAAATTAATTTTTTGGTCTTAAACAACTTTTACCTCTTTTTCAGATCATTTCAAAAGCTTTTAAGTACTTTATATTGTAGAGGAACATGTTGCAGCAAAGTCTTTTCGCAACTTATGAAATACTTGAACAATCGTTACCAGTTTTACGCTCCTGTCAGGGAAAGTCATATCTCTTGTAGTATTTCTGTTGCAATTTCGTGTATTTTATGTATGCACTGTTGAACAATCTCATTCTTTCTTCTTGTATTCAGAAACTAAATTAATTTAAATTTGCAAATTATTTATTTTTGCATTCCAAAATTTAAAAGAATACACAACGTTTAGGTAAATTTCTAGCTTTTAGCTGGCAAGAAACGAGAATTATACTTCTTTTTTATGAATTATTCCTTAAGCTACAAAAACGAGCAGGTTTTCTAGCGCCGGAGCCCAATAAATTCCGAGAAGTCTGCTTAACCTCATATTCTTATTCCTTCAGCAGCTCAGTTTTGTATCGCCAACCTTTTCTTCCTACTTGCTATTGGTATTTTTTTAACAAAAGATTTACATGTCTGCATCCGTAATGACCTACGCACTTCTTTGTGTTCGTTGAAATAACTTCACATTCTTGCACAGATTAATTGTTCAAGTATGCTTTAACGTAGCATATATCTTTTTTTCAAACTACTATAATGAATTTTATTTTAAAGACATTCCTAAAAGCATTTTAATAAATGACGTATTTTCATTGTTTGGGCACTAAGTTACTTTTAGATGCATCCAGAAGCATATTTTAGAATCATCTGGAATTTTATATGGCACGTATTTTCAATCAGTGACTATCGTACAAAGTGTGATACCGTTTACATTCGGCTTCTATTAGATTTTGGCCAATTGTGAAGCATCTTACTCTTCTGGAAAGAAGCAAAGAATAGGAATCTGTTAACAACACATGTTTTTAATGTAATATGCTAAGCGAAATAGCATCAGTTGTTGCAAATGGTATACAACTAAAATATTTCTCTTTCATTGCATCACGGTTTCCTACTTTAGATATTGTATTATTCTTTTCTTCAGCAATAAGCGAACATCGAATTCCCACTGCGAACCTCATCATTCAAAAGCGTAAAGCATATTTGAAATTACGAAAAGCTGTATGCGAATAAATGCATTTATTTCCATGAGCAACAGCAAAGCGAAAAAAAAGTTTTTTGCATGCTTTCCAACTATTGATTTTCATTCACTGGAACTTTAAAATTGAAATACATTATAATACAAATATACTTCACTAATAATCTAATTTTACTTCCATAAAGATCTACTTTTATACATGTTTCGAAGTTATTGAAAAAACATATGAAAATAAGATCGGAATAAGAAAAAAAAATACCATTAAAATGTAGAAAGCCATTTTTGCTTCATCTTAGTGCATTTCTGGGTGATAAAACATGTTTAAATTTTTTTTCACAAATATAAAATCGCGAATGATGATGACTTAGATATTATCATTTTTACTATAGCAAAAGTTGTAACAAACTCTATAGAAGATAAATAGTAACAAATTCTATTTAACACTGTTTAACACACTAATTTAAGATTATCAGCCAAAGCAAAAATATCCCACAAATCCGGAAATACCTGTAAACCCTAAGTACGTTTTTCACGAACATTTTGTAGAGACAGGTTAATTACAAGCATGAGAGATGAAAAATATGCACTGCCTTCGCCGCGGGATCGAACCACGGACCTCTGAAATACCGGCTCAGCGTGCTGACCATTACACCACGAAGGCACGCTAAGAATGTGGGAGATATACCTTATAATTTTACATACGTTTTGTCCTTAGACTGCTAGGAAAAGAGATCGCAACAACGTCTGAGATTATAAACAAGAAGATCAAAAGCTCTTTTGTTTGTAATCTTCAAAATGGTATTAAAAGCAAAGTCAAAAGCAAGAGTTTTTGAGAGTTTACCAGCTTATCCTAGGAAAATATTACATTTGATGACTTTGTTTTGGTTGCATACAATAAATTTAAAGACATTGATAAATATTTCTGTCAAAAATTAATATTAGGTTCTGCATTACATTAAAGTCTTAAAACTCTTATTGATACAAGGTTTGCTACAGCAATATCATATGTTACTGTCTGTTCAAAAAACAGAAGCTCTCTTCAGAATTGCATTTCCATAGCAAAAACGTTATTTCCAACTTTAGGTTCACCTCAAAAATCAGAAAGTTTCACTAATGTGTCCAGATTTACTATTCTTAAGAAGAACCCTCGTTTGTATTTTAGTAATCTAAGATATAATACTCCAAGACATTCTACCCTAGATCTTATTTGCCTCAAAATCCAGTCTGGAAAAAATGTTCAACTTCCACCCTTAAGATATTTAAATTCACATTATCCAGCATTAAATTATAATTAACCTCTATCCTATCAAAATCAAACTTTACCCGAAAAATGGCAATATTTTAAATGTTAAGGTAAGGACAAATAACTTTCCTGCTATTATAGTTACAGGTAGCCAGATTAATGTAATTTCTGAAAGTAATTTAAGTTAGTTTGCTAAGACTGAAACTCGAAAATGAAACTTTAAGAAAATAATTGTCTTTATCTAGAGGTCTTCCTGTCATTAAATTAATTAAACTGCGATACAAAATTGGAAACGTAAGTAAAGATGTGGTATTTTACGTTGTAAATTCTCATTCAAATTATTTTTATTATCTTTATCTTATGTTTCTCTTTAAATTGCAACTGAATTTCGCTAATTATGAATTGTATCAATTTAAAATGATTATAAGTGACGGCGTGCAATTATATAATCTTTTCAAGTGTAATTGCTTATAATTATGTGAAAGTACTGAACATGAAAAGGATTATTCTTAAATTCAAATTAGTAGTTTTCTACCATATTTTATATCTTGCCTATTGTGTGCTTTTCAGCGTGCTAGATATATGAATGTATAAGTAAATAAAGAAAGTTCTAAAATTTTTATGTACTCTATTCTTATTATTCTATACTCTATTCTTATGTTGACGTGGCTAGAAGAAAAAGGACAAATAGATAATATTACGATATTTTATATAAATCTCTCTCGAAGAGTTGTGCTCTGGCACATAGCCCTCGTTTAAGGAAGGAATAAAACAAAAGCCTGTAAGGTTTTATCCTAAGTTTATTAACAGTTATTTTAAGTTTTGTATCTTTCCTATCTTATTCTAATTTCAGCTTACAATTTCCTGCAAAAATGTAATTTCAGAAACGCAGTAAATGCAAATGAGTAAGAGTACTATTTAAGTCGAAGTTTCACCAACTTCGAGAGACAGAGTCTGATTTCCTGACCAGCGCGAGTTTGCCTTCGGCTACGTTCTCTCTTAGTTACTACGCTCGGCCATACCTTAGGCCCTTGTTTGGCTTCGCCGATTTAATTAATACTGAGGGACGAACTATTTAGATTTCTGATAGCTTCGGCGATACCTTTCAGATAGCTTAGTTAAGGTAGTTTAGTTTAATTTAAATTTCATAGTTATTTAAGTTCAAGCCCGAGTGGAGGCTTTGTGTGAAATTCCAAGTAGGAACTGATTTTAAATATTCTGAAAATAAAGGATATTGAACCCTTCTTAAGTCTTACGTGTTTTGTTCACACACTTAAGTGATTGTTAGCTTGTTAGTGTTCGTGGGGCTCTAAGTTAGAACTTTAGAATTAAAAGAGTAAAACTTCACAAGCCTTTTAAACTTTTATAGTTAGGCAACATAATAATTTTAGTAAAAATATACCAAATTAAAATTTTTATAAGAACCTTAAACGAAGGAAATAACAGTTAGTAAGTTGTTCAATATCCTTTTAAATTCTTTTGCAAAACAAGGCGAGTTTGGTAGTTGAGATAAAGTTTTTCATACTTTGCCATTTTTACTAATGAGAATTTAAAAAGTAATAAAACTTTCTCTAAATGACTGATGAAAAATCTGTTTGAAATCTTTGCATTCGTATACTTAATTAAGAATCTATCGCATGCGATATCTATATAGTTTCTAAAGATCTTAATTAATAATACTCCAGGCAATTTTGATAGTTTGAGAACAGCATTTTTTTAGCCAGTTACCTCGGCTATAAAAATTGCTTTTTGACAAATTGTTTTTGTTTGTGAGACTGATAGAAAAATTTAATATCCTCTTTCGTATGTTTATTAAAAAGTGTCAAGTAATAAAAATTAGCGTTAATAAATACAAACTCTGTGTCTACGACCAAAACACTTGAAGAAATATTTTTGTATATCAGATTGTTTTTTAACAATCAAGTATAATTTTGCAATAAAATCATCAAGCAAGCCAGGAACATTTAAAAAAGGAAGAAAAAATAAATAAATAAGTATCTTCCGTAAAAATAAATAAATAAGTATCTTGCGTGTCTGTTCCCATCGTAGGCAAAATTAGACGCATCGTGTTCAAAGTGCTTTCGAGATTCACTTAGAAACCTTCTTTTTTTAGCCTTTTAAGCACCAGAATTCTTATGTTGCGTGCTGTAATCACTTATGAATTTTTATACCGGGGAATCTAGTTTTCTTAGAGTAGTTATGAAATTCATAAAGCATGAATTTTCAAATTGAAATCGGATGCATACAGTTCCTGTAATCATAAATACTACTGTTGTGGAATTTAAGGAAATATAAGCATTAGTTTCATCATCTAGCCAAAGAAAAGAAAAGAACAAAATAGCGAAGTAAAGAAGCAAATAATTAAATGGATAGCAATTTTGGTAATTTTGTTTATATCAACTTTGGTAAGATGAACGCGAATATGGGATTTACAAGTGCTTATTTCCTCAAAGTTTTGTCACCGTAATCAAAGTTCGGCCTAAAGGCTCAGATTACGGATGGTTTGACCGAGTTACAAATGTAATCAAAATGTTTAAAGACGCTGCCTGGATAACATGACATTCCGCTTATTATGTCATTGTTTTCAAAGTTCTAAAATAAATCAGTTATTTATCCATGCTACTTACTCCGTTTTTCGCGTCATTATTATATAAAGGAAATTCAGCTTTATGCCCAGTTTGATCTTGCACTTGTATTCTACTATACCTTTCCTTTTTGACAAAACCATTCACCTTTGTTCGCCGAATAAATTTCGGCTTGGTGAAAGAAGCTTTGAATTCCCTTGTTGGCTCCTTACCCGAAGTATACAGTTACCTGTATTTTATGGAATGAAATCTAACTCTTTATCTTGAATTGTTGCTCGTTCTTGGAATTTCTTACGTTAGACTTTGATATGCCTTTGCTTTTTTAAAGGAATTCTTACAAATATGATAATTTTAGATATACGTTTCGTATTACAAGTTAAAGAATTTTATTTCCTTGTTTAGATTGGGAATCTGATAAGAATAAAACAGCAAAACTGATTCCAGTACATTTTTTTAAACTTTTAAGGATTTATTGAACTCTACGCAGATATTTTCTCTATTGACCGTGAAAAAAATTATGAAAGCAAAAACAAATCATTCTTTACCGCGATATATGGCCTCAAAACCTTCTTTTAATAATGATAGTAAGATTAGAGAGGTTCATAAAAATTATCGAATGAATTTATTACTCAATTAATACATCTTAAGTTATTTATGTCTCAGAATCCTCGAGAAGTTATCAAGAATTATAGTAATAGTTTAAGTTTCATTTAACTTCCTCAGAAAAACTTCGGAAATTTTTATTGATGCATGCAGGCGAAATCTATCTTCGTGTAAAATGTACTTTATTTCATTATATTTCCAAAGCAGCTGCAGAATCATAAGGTTTTAACGAGGCACGAGATTTGAAAAATGTGCGGTGCTCTCGCCCGAATTCGAACTCCGGATCTCCCTGTTATGCGTCGAACGTGCTTCTAATTGCACCACGAGAGAGAAAATACCTTATATACTTCTCCTTTTAAAGAGCACCCAGTCGCCACATCCTGGTGGTCATTAATTATCGTCCACCACCTTTTTCAATTCGGGCTCCACTTTACAGTCTTTTAGAACTTTTCGCAGCCAGCAAGCTGAAGAAATCCTCAGTGCCCTCTCCGGGATTCGAACTCCGGACCTTCCGATTACGCGTCGAAGTGCTCCCGTTGCACCACGAAGGCGCGCTGAAAGGACCTTATGCAATATCTTCATTATGCAATCCGAAATCAAATCATCTTTCTCTCTCTCTGTGTGTGCACGTGTATAATAAAAAATACGTAACTAAATAAAATGAAATAAAAATAATTTATCCTTGATAAATTCGTAAAGAAAATAAAATCGAATATATAATAAATGAAAATGTTTTTGAAAACAGTAGAATTTATGGCAATGCAAAGTTAGGATAATTAAAAACCTGAAAACATTTTAAAACCTAAAAAAAAATACAATGTTATTACACCAAAAAAAAAAACGAGAAAAGACTAAGATCAGAGATATTAATTAAAAAAAAAATCTGAAAGGATTCAGATTTTAGATTACGTCCAAAGGGATCTTGCTTAATAATATGATAACTTGCCGAACGAAACAAACATTAAACTAAACCCAATACGAACACAAAAACCAACCCATTATAATTCCAATAGTGAACCCAATATAATTCCATTAATCCATCCAGTACAGACCTAATAACCAACACAGTACAATTCCAAAAATTCTAATACCTAACCCAATGCAACTTCAATTACCAACAAAGAAACATAAGCACTAAATTGAAAAGTGAATCGGACATTTTTGTGAAACGACGCAAAACGCCCAAACGAAAGTAATAGTCCTTCGGGACTACATCCCTTTGGACTAAAAAGAAGTTAATTGCGAGGAGTTATGACCTCTTTTACACACTAAAGCAATTTTTATATGCGCACGGAAAGCCAGCACCAAGGGATAACTAGCAAAACTAAGTAAAATGCTAAAATAAAACGAAATTAATAGAATAGGATTGAAACCATCAAAAATAATAAATTAAATTAAAGCAGTCAAAAGATGAAAATTACAATTTACTAAATTTGAATGTTAAAATATTGAAAAAAAAATTCTTTTCTTTTTTTTAATACGCCAGGCAGTTGAAGATAGTAGAACATTCTTTTACTCATAAAGAGTGGCTCAGGAAAGGCAAAAACTCCATTTCATCAAATTTATGTGGTGAAAAATAATTGTCTACAGTATTTTAATTCCATCGCTCTTGTAGATAATGTTATATTTTTATAGACCTGGAAACCTTACAATTAACTATGTCCCAAAGGATTTAAACTTTTGATCTTCCAGTTGCTAACAGGCAGTGTTAACCAGTTACATCCCAAAGGCGTAATAGGAGAATGCGATAATTCCTATGTTTAAGTAAAAGTTTATTCAGTATCAGCATGACTGAATCTTAAAAATTCCAGCAGCAGTTTTAAGTGGGAAACCAGAAGAACATGTAAAAAGATGTATCGTATTTAAAAGAGAAAGAGCGGCGTGCAAAAGAGCCATTTTAGATGCAAAATAAAAAAAAATGCCTCGTGTAAATCCTTTTGCACGACAAGGCTATATCTGTCAAAACCATCGATAAGTAGTGAACGAAAATAGTGCGAGTTTCTCAGCAATTATGGAGCTCTAAATAGAGCGATACGGATAATTAAATACGAGGGTAAGTTGAAAAATATGTTTCCCCTGTCGACGGTGGTCAGAGTTGTGTATGAAAGTCAAAAATAGAATGAGACATTAAAGATATGACATACCTTTATTTTATTATTCTCGTACGAGTACGTTGAGACATTTGTCATATCGCTTGATAAGCTTCAAAAAGTCCTCCAAGAAAAATTCAGGGCTTTGCATATGGAAGAAGCGTTGAACGGCTATGGGCGAAAGGCGACACAGCAGGAAAACGCGTAAGTCACCGATACACCATTGGGTAGAGGTCGCTGCAAATCAAGCAGATGACGCTGTTGCAGTGCCTGCGCAAAGCGGAGACCAGCCTCTCATTTGAGCCCCGGTAAGTATGGAGAGAAGGTGCGTTTTGAATTCGTGGTCAAATGAGGAAGTGAGAGCGGTTATCCGCCATGAATGGGCACGTGGAGTATCAGGAACAGAAATTCATAAAAGCCTCGTGGAAGTCTATGGGCCAGGTGTGATGTCGAAGCAAATGGTGCGGAGATGGTGTCGCACATTCAGTGATGGACGTCAGCAAGTGGAGGACATACCGAGAGCTGGACGGACGCGCACGGCCACTACAGATGCAAATGTCAGGAAGGTGGATGACATGATTAGAGCGAACCGGCGTATCACCATCGATGAAGTAGCGGAAGAACTTGGAATCTCACATGAGCGAGCTCAAAACATCATCCACGACATTCTTCGATACAGAAAAGTGTCAGCACGATGGGTGCCCCGACAATTGACCTCGACACACAAGGAACAACGCATGGGAAAGGCGCTTTGGAAGCAATACTGAAGTGAAACAAGCCGTTCAACGCTTCTTCCATATGCAAAGCCCTGATTTTTTCCTGGAGGGCTTTTTGAAGCTTATCAAGCGATATGACAAATGTCTCAATGTACTTGGTACCTATGCGGAAAAATAAAGGTATGTCATATCTTTAATGTCTCATTCTAGTTTTTGACTTTCATACACAACTCTGACCACAGTCGACAGGAGAAACTTATTTTTCAACTTACCCTCGTACATAAATGATAACTGACAAGTTGTAACACCTTTCAAGACGAAAAAGACCGTAAATATTAGTGACTCTAAAGATTGTAAACACCAGTTGTTTAATAACTAGTAATAAATACATTTTAATAACTTATTTCGGCGTTCTGTTTCAAATTCATGTGTAAAGACACAGCTTTAAATTCTGTCTTCTAGAACTACGACCATTCGAAAGTTCATTGTAAATATCTCTAAAATTCTGTTTTCAAGATTTGTAATAGGAGGAAGATAGGAGGAATTCCTTTTTAATATATAAAAGTGCTATTTCTTCTACTTAATCTTCAAAAATTAAATCTTCAAAAATTAAATAGAAGACAAAACACCTGCTAATCCTAATTTTACTAAAAAGACTTCTTCAAAAACTTCACGGTTTCTTCAAACGTTTTAGTTCTTAAATTTCTTAAATGATCGTCTAGTGTGAGTTCCAGCTTCTGATTTCAGTGAAAAATACCCTCTGGCGAATATCTTAAAATTGCACAAAAATTCCTTTTCTTGCAGATAAGTCAAGATAGCATAAATCGAAGTTTATAATAATCTACCTGTTGATTGAAAGCTTTATGGAAATAAAAAAACCATTTAACACTTATTGTACACGCATTATGTTACATGTATTAAATGCTGCATTTATAGCTAATGTAAATATATTATATATTGCATTTATATAATAGAATAAGCTACATGAAAGGAAAAGTTAATGACGAAATCATTCATGAAGAAAACTTTAGTGCTGCAGAAAATTAACGTATTTCATAGCACCTAAGATTTCCATTTAAATCATTTGTTTCTATAGTATTACAATTAAAGTTGCGTGACATAATACATATCCCTGAAGGCATTTTGCTTGTATCCAAATTACTATCCCCGACATCAAATATGAAAAGTATTTGCTATAAATTTGTGTATATTTTATCACTTACTATTCCCGACTGTTGTATCCGGTTTTTAATTATTCTGCAGTCGTTTCGTGGTAGCCGAAAGTAAAAGCGTTGTGGTAGCGCTTCTGTAGCTGTTTCAATCTAAACACGACCATAAAATAGACATACGTAGACTAATATTTACATGCATTTAGTAGCCTCAAACATATAAAATATTCTTCTCGATATTTCTGGACATTATGATCCGTCTTGCGAATTTTCCATACTGCCTCAAATCTTCAAACATTTTCCAATGAATGTTGTAGAAGGATTATGCTTTAGAGAAGCTGAGCTATCTAAATCCGTATTTTCACAAGTCAGCGTATATTGTTTTACAAATTATACTAATACAGGAATTGTATATAGGTTTATGAAAATTCTACGTAAATTAATATTAATGTTAACACAATGGATGAATGGTCGGGGTGGTATAACAGCTATTCGAGTATTTGCATTTCTACGATTAATATGATCAGAAAACAAAATAATAAACTAAGTAAGATTTAAAAATTCAATGAATATAAAATATAAACTTAAGTTCATGGTTAGCAACTTCTATAACAAAATCTTTCAAAATCTGTTGCGTTTAGTTCTTCTACCGTGCCTTTTATCATTCAAGCGGCCTAGCACGTGTTACTGGTTTTTGCCTTTTAAATTATAACTGCTTAACAACTTCAGCGATTTGAAAGTAAAATACAAACTTCAAAATTCTTTAAATCTTTGTTTTATTTCTTAATAAAATTGATTAATATATAATATAATCAACTGATAATATTTTGCCCATTTCTAGCATAAGTGTAATTAATTAAGCGATTTGAAGTAAAAATTAGGCTGTATTGTTTTGTCAAAATTTTGAATACGCAAATCAAAGAATGCTCTGTTTTAAATCGTGTGATATTGTGCCAGAAATAAACCCATTTATAAGATAACCTAAGAAAAGGATAGGAATACAATAAATTGAATGTTTACAATGAATTATATTGAATGTTTCACTTTCTAATATTTATCCGAAAATGTAAATAGCTGAAAGAAAGCTTTAATTCAAATCGCACACGCTGTGCTAAAAATAAGCCCTCTTATAACATCATCAGGATTATACTGAATATGCAAGTTCCTCCATGACGTACAGCTTGAACATTTTCATCTCTCTTTGCAAGCTTTAAATTTCTTGTAATGTTAATGACAGATGTTACATTTTCTTTTTCAACTTTCGCTGATTTTATAACGTATTAAAAGATTTCATGTTTTAAACAGCAAAAAGATTGTTCAAGCTTTCATTGCATAATTTTGAACATTAAATCATGGTGCTGTTCTTTTAGTATGAGATGTTTTAGAGACAAATGTAATAATAAATTTAGAAAATTAGATTATATATTATATTTATTTAATGTTTTCTTTTTTTTTCATTTCTGGTGTTCTAGTTCGAGAAAAAGTCTCCACTAGATGCAGCATCAAGGAGGTTAGTTTTCCTTAAATTACTACTTGATTTTACATTCATACATTTCCTGTTAATGAAGATACAATGAAATATCCTGTTGCACTTCTAGTAATCTTTTGATCGGTTGAAAAACTGATGTAGTGTTTGCTGGAAGAAGGGAAATTATCATTCTTCAGTCCCTTCACCCTCATTGCGAAAAGCGGTCAACAAAAAATTGCTTATATCATTCACGCTTTGAGCAACGGCTTGGTGAACTACTTTTAACTAGCAAAAAATTCGTGCTGTAATATTTTGATCTCAATAAACGAATCTGATAATAATAAACAATGAGTTTCGTATATACACAAAACTTTATACAGTGTTTTTATGCTTTGTTTATATATAAACATTTCAATAAGAATGTCTATATGATACTTTCCACATAGTGATGAATAATTAGTATAAGCTCAGGAGCAGGCAATATAATTGAATAGCAGACAATATAATAATAGCAGACAATATAATTGGATGCTCAGTATAATAGCAGACAAAGGATGCTGTTTATATAACCGTTATTGCTCAGTATAGTAGCAGACAAAAGAAAATATTCGGCATTAATCTAGAAGAAATAAGCACAGAAATCTATTCCTGACTTCTGCTTCATCCGGAGACATAAAAACTTGTTTCAAATCCGCATTACTTTCCTTTCGACCAAACATTTCAACAAATGCCGCTTGTGACATTACAACTTTAAGTGTTAGCAGCAACAGTTAAACTTTGATAAAACTGGAACGAATTTCAAAGAAACTGTAGTCCGCAATATATTTCGCACTTGGTAATTGTTAACATGAATTTCTTCAGTGGTTTACTAATATCAAAATAATAGATTTCATTCCATTCAGCGGCAGTTGCTGTGGTATCATATTTCATGATTCAAAAGTGCATAAACTTTAAAAATCAAATATGTTCCAATACACATAGATAGCAAATCGCGAATGCCTATTCATTATTTACAGACGTATTCGATTAATCCGACTACGAACATGTTCTGCAAGAAAAATAAACTTATATCTTACGCCAGAAAAAGCTAGCTAACAGAATCGATTTGCGAAAGCAAATGACGTCTCTCATCGCTGGCAGTCACGTTTTACAAAATCCATCTTCCTTTCACCATCCATAGGGAGCGAAGCCTTCGGTTGATATCCTCTCCCTCAAAATAACTTACACTACCTTCAATCCCTCTTCTGGCTAACGCGTAGCGATTTGAACAGGTGCTTCAAAATCGATGCAGAAGTATGGTCATCAAGCTGTACACGATATAAACGCAATGATTTTGAGTAGAGGGCTATCGAGATCATTCACGGATACTCCACGGCATGCCCTCGAACACGTGACTTTTCGAATCGGCTGTTTCGCAGATGCGCCTGTATTCAGTGCCTTTCCCCCAACCTCTGCCTACTACTTGAAAAGCACTCGAGAGGAAAGGCATTGAAATTTGCATGGAACGGCTTTTGTGTGGTGCGGATAAAAAAAAAGTTAACTTTTTTCATGGAAGGTTTTTTAAGAAGAATTGATGCCGCATAATTACCGCTACAGGCTTCAAATATATTGTTCTTTCGTTCAAAAAAAAATGCCGTATTAATGGCAGTCTCGTTTAGAACTTCCATCTATCCCCCCAAAAAAGATCCAAAACGTAAAACGCATATATATTTTTTCTTTCGTGAGCATTAATTTATTTTTGCATAATATTAATTTTCATGTATTTATACTACGTAGAGATCAGTAACGTACTTTAAAGGAAAAACTTATGGAAGATAGGAAAGTTCTAAAGTATACTTTACTTTACTGTACTTTTTTTACCATGATCTGCAAATATTACTCGTTTTCATGCAAATCGAAATATGGGAATTAGGTATCAAACAAGTCTGTCGGCCCCCTTTTTTTTCAATCGAGTTAACGCGTTCCGTATCATTATTTTTCTTGTTTCTAAGCTTACAATAATTCAAACTTCTCTTAACTCCCTCCTGATTTTCTTTCCCCTTCCTGAATACTGCAATGTTTCTATAAATTTCGTATTAACTCTCATGCATTTTTACTATAATTTTCAAAAAAGAAATCGCATTTTTGTTTTCTTATAAATTTTTATTGACTCTGAAAATTCACATTAACACTTCAACAAAATTTCACATTAATATGAATATTAAAATTCACATACTCAGTTTCAATATTTATAAACTGTAAATATTTTAATTAAAATACATTGAAATTAAGACTGTTAATAGCTGTCTTAAATAAAAAGAAAATCGCAAGTATTTGTAGTGGTACAACAAATTATTATCAGAAGTATCGTATCAACAGCAAGAAGGAGCAAAGGACCAGAAGAAAGTCATGTCGAACGATGAAAGCGAATAAGTGATCTTTGTGAAAATTAAAAGCCCTGTTAGACAATGTAAATTAATTGTAAAAATATGTGGTGCGGACACTACGACTTCCTTCACGTCGTATTAAATTATGCACATTTTTTTGCTGATCTTCATTTAAACTTGTTTCCTAGAATTAGTCTATCTTAATTAACCGTTCTTTCAAGGTAAATTGAAAATGACCACAACAACTGCAAATTTTGAAATTAAATTTTTGTTTTGTCGCATGGACGTCAAACGTCTCATAATCTTATTTTTTCTTAACATGTATAAAACTTTCCTAAATATACATATAGGAAACGAGAGACTCCATTAAAAATGAGATTTTCGTATTTTCCGAAAATTAATTTTTTCTGAATTTGGCATTGCGAAAACAGAAATATTTTCGCCATTTCAAATATTTCTGTAATTGGAAGTATACGACCAACGATTGCGTAAACAAAGGTCGGGCAAGGACTTTAAAGCCGGGTAAGGTGGTGAGTATATATAACCATATGTATATAAAGGAAGTGAGTATATATATATATAAAGGAATAAATACAGAATAAAAGAAACTATTTCAAAATCTAATCCATTCTTGCCCTGATTGTAGCAACAAAGGGTGATAATGATGCAAAAGCAAATAAAAACTAATAAGTAAAAAAACGCTTAAAATTCATCTCATATTAACTCGGAATATACCCATGCAAACAGCCAAAAACAGAAACAGATGGGACTTCAAGAAACAGGGAGGCAAAACATTAAAAAAAAGAAAAGTCTAAAAGCTTTTGGATTTTATATTACGCCGAAAGGGTGTTTCGTGTATTACCTTTATTTATTAAATATCATGTTCTCCACACTTAAACTATAAAATTCAGTTCAACAGAAATATCGCAAAATAATTTTAAAATGAGCATATCTTTAGAATTTCCGATACACAGTCTCGCCATTGTCGCCATTCTTTGGTTTGAAATCGTTGAGTTTGTTAATCAAAAATTCTTTAATGTCTGACAAAATATGAAACAGATAGTAAAACAAATTCGAAATTCCAAATTAGGGCTTCCAGTTGCCCATATTCGGTGGACGAATACGTTATTCATAATTTGATGGCTGTAGGTACCGTTGTTTTACCACAATGCAAGAAACATGCGTACATTTATGCAGATTCTTCATTATTTAATTTCTTTAAATATAATACAGGGCTCTAATATTTGGTGGCAACAGTTTGAAAACTGAATCAACGCAGAAAGTGAATCAACAAAAAATGCCAAAACCAAATTAATAGCCGCCCTTCTGAGCTAACGCCCTTTGGACTAAAAATGAAAAAAAGATATTTACATCCTTTACTGCATCATTATCAACAGGGTGGTGCAACGAAAGAAGAAAATTAATCAAATAATCTGTGTCTCACAGTGTTTCTCTACTGAACTACCCAAATTTGCATGAAACGTCAGAAAAACCTCAGAAAACGGATTGCGGTAATAACCTCAGAAAACCTCAGAAAAGCGGATTGTGGTAATAATTCCATTCATAAAATAGTTTTTGCTAGATTTCAAAACTTGCCTTTTCTTTTCAATACTAAAGATGCGAATTTAGGGTACGTCTTTGCTGTCGTGTAAAAAATGTTCATAAAATATGTAGGAACAATTAAATCATCAATGTTATATAGTCGCATGGCCTCGAGGACCCCAAGTTGAATCTTGAACTTTTCTCCATATTCTATGAAGAGATGACTTTAAATTTTTAAATCAGGGCATATTGACTGAAAAGTCATAATTCTTGTAAAATAACCCATTTATCATAGTTAGGAATCATCATCAAAAATCCTCGGTATCGAAGCATCATCTTCTTTAACTCGTTCCTATACCCTCGATAACTGACTTTTAACTACTGTTTCGATTACATTAGATTTACAGAGTATATTCTAAAACCTTCCAGCACTGCTTCACTTTGTGACGTCATCCATGCTTTGCGTCTTCCAATTTTGTTTGTATTATATTTTAAAGTAGGGCTTTAAAAGTCGAATTAGCACGAAAGTGCCTATATTGATGATAGTTCTAAACTGTTTGTGATTTCTCTTTAAATGCTGCGATAAGGATGAAATTAATTTTTTATAAGTTTATTAAAAATGTTGTTAAAGCTAAATACACACGGTATTTCTAAAAGCAGTTGTTGGAGCAGAAAAGGGTAGTTTTAAAAAAATATGTGAATAATAATAGGCTGATTGATTGCTTCTGATCTGCTGTCCAGAAATGTTACCTGTTATGCCTGATTAGTTTTACTACTGTTATACTCCAACATGTGATGAGTGGAAATTGCAACTGCAGCGGAACTGTCACATTGGCTAATACTACTGTATTATGCGACGAGTCATTACTTAGATGCAATAGACTATTTATGACCGCTTTGCTTCTTTTCTAAAATGAAATAAACAAACGCTGTGGCAGCTGCCTTTCAAAGCAAGGAATTTTCATCCTGGAGTATGCCAGGTAACTGAATTAGAAATAAGCTATCTATGAGTCCAATCCTAAATCAGAATAAAATTCTTATGCAAATTCAAAAAAGAATTTTATCGAAAAACATTTGTGTTTTTTATTTTGTTTTATGGGAAAAAACATCATATTTTTCAGTCAATGTAATCTTTGCAGAAGTAAAATACAATAAATAAAAAAATTAAATACCGTCGCTAATATTACAGTAAATACCTTTTTGGGGCTGTGGAATTATCAGATTCTTCAAATAGCTGGAGAGACTGTGATCTTAGTGTAGAATTTTCTGTACTAAAGTACAGTCAGTTTTAAAGTTTATTAAATTTTAATTACTTTTTTTAATTTAAAAATAAAGCAAGGATTTTTATGGATATTCAAAAATATTTTCCCAAGACTTTTTTCTTGTCTTTAAAAGCAGGCATGTAACAAACAAAAACTCGCAATATAAGAAATTAGAAAAAAAAACAAGATCTCAGATATTATTTCGCCAAGCTCGTGAAGAGGGAATGTTAAAATTTAAAAAAATATATGAAAGGTTTCAGATTTTAAATTACGTCCAAATGGGCGTTTTTTTAACATTTTGTGTGTTACCTTTATTTATTAAATATCATGCTCGTCTCACTTCAACCATAAAATTCAGTTCAAGAAAAATACCGCAAAATAATTTTAACTGGAGCATACCTTTGGAATTTCCGATACGCAATCTCATGCGCTGGAGA
>KK119125.1:371255-383650 GCA_000611955.2 Stegodyphus mimosarum
GTATAAAGGTTCTTTTACATTATTTAGCCAGTTATTTTATGTTTTGGATCTTAACTGTTCTTTCTCCCTTACGTTTTGCAGCCAGAATGCAAATTAATTCGCGGGTATTTAAGGTAAGGTTTTTAGACTGGAAGACAAAGTGCGTTCTGCCTTTCGAGGCTATGTTAGTAGATTGCTAGGTAAGATAAGATTTGCAGTCTTCGGCCTTGCATTATAATTGCCGATAGCTGTCTTGAGCCAACCTCGCGTTAATTGAGCTGTGCAGCCTTTGGTTACTAGCTTATTTAAATTAAATTTTACATTTGACTTACTGATACTGTAAGTTATCTCGTCACACGTGGTTGGTTGAGTTGAAAGCCCCAAGTGTGCTTTCTGTTATTTGATTTTAAATAAAAGATCTTTTACAACCTTCTCAGGCTTCAGTTGTTACTTAGCGATAATTCGCTGCCAGACTATATAAAGTTTGATTACATTTTATGATACCAAAGAAAATTACTAAACTTTATAGACGCTTAATAAGTTAGCTAGAACTATTGCATGATTTTTCTCTATAATCTCTGATATTCTCAATACTTTTTCTCTAATCTCATTTGAATGGCCAATTTCCTCGGAATGAAGGGTGTCATTTTGGCTATCAAGCTAATTAGTCACTGTTCTCTCGAGATCACCACTGAGAGGATATAGTTGTCTACACAGAAATTTTTGAGGTTTCAGAATAAAAAATAGAGTCACCAAGCGTCGCTAAGAAATAAAAAATAGAGTCACTAAGGTGAATGTTTGGACTGCAGAGAAGATAATTAAAGTCTTCTATCCTCATTCTTTAACAGCAGCTTTCTCCATGCCAGATTTATTTCAGGAGTACCTTCTCATAAGGCTTAAAACCTCCACCTGAAAGTTTGCAACAACGTTTTTTCTTGATAGCCCCATTTGACCTAATATTGATAACATAAGGCAAGCAGGAATTCAGTAAGCGAAATACCATCCGTATAGCAAAAACTTGTTGTGTGATCTTTACTGGCAATTACTCCACACAAAATTTCTTGGGAATTACGAACCCTTGATTCATACTATTGACTCTTATCAAGTGGTTGGTGTTATAGCCATGAACCCAGTTACAGCACCAGTCCTAACCTTCGTGAAGTCATAACCTTTGATCTGAATTTGCTGTGAGGGTTGCAAGTTCTCTTTACAGACATTGAGACGAAACAGCTTCTAATCTCCTGTCCACATTCAGGATATCCATCTAAATCTAGCCTTTAACATCCGCAAATGCTTGTGGGTGACTGAAGAAATAGAGCAATAACATGCGTGTTCACATGGCAGTCTTCCATAATTGTGGCTTTCACAATTTCGCCTATCCGTTGAGAAAGACTCGAATGGATGGCCCAGGCGAAAATCACTCTCAATGAATTACCCTGTTTAAATTGCTTAACCTCAGATATTTACTTATTAATAATATGAAGGTCTGTGATTGTCATATGCGACAACCAGCCTTTCACAGAATTCCTTTCATTCTCCCCTTTCTTTATAAGAAATTTAATTAGTAAGGGCATTTCTAGATCCCTCAATTTCAAATACCTGTTTTTATTGACTAATCTAAAAATGTGATGAATTGCACGCTAAGATCTGTTCCATATCTATTATTCTAAAATCTGTTTCGTCATCAAGTCTAGTCAAACATGCAAAATATCGTAGGCACAAGAACAGGAACATCAAATCTTCAATGTATAAAAATTTTATATTCTTCTAGATATTGGCATATCATAGGTCTCATATTGATAGCGCTTGATATGATGTTTATTTTCATTTTTCCTTATTTTACAAAAATTAACATAATAATGTCTAAATTTAATTTTAGTATACGATACAAATAATAATAAGATTATATGTTTAATTTCAGATCCTTCCCAAAGAAAAATTAAATTTACTGTTCAATGGAAATAAATTCCGTTTTTCGGCAAACTGAAAATAACTCAACTCTTTTTTTTTCCTCTTTGCTACAATATTTATTTTCGTATTTTATTTTAATGAACTTGTTTTAATTGTATATTATTTATTAAAATAAGGAGCTAATTGGATTGAAGAAAAATCACATTCCTCCTTTTACATTATTGTACACTCACGTTTGTGAAAATTGCAACACCATGAAGGACTTACGCGAGTGAGCTGAAATTTTCAGGAAATGCAAAGTAGCGCATGATATGCAAATGATTAGAATTGCAAATCCGTAGCGCATGCGTATGCTGAGCAGCGCCCTCTGAACGGCTGATGGATCCGAATAAATAGACGGCTGTAGCGAGGCGTGTATGGTTATCGGTGGTTATCTGCTAGTGGTAAACGTTAACTCAATCTGTACTTATGCCTCGTCGACGAAAGAGAGCGAGATTTGAACAACTTACAGAGTTTGAACGAGGGAGAATCATCGGCCTTCGTGAAGCTGGATTGTCGTATCGTGCAGTAGCCTCTCGTGTGCAGCGTAACAGCAGCACAGTGATGCGCGTTTGGAAGCAGTGGACGGACGAGTGTCGGACAACTCGGAAATCCGGGAGTGGACCCCGAAATGTGACGTCAGCTCGCGATGATAGACACCTGGTCCGCATGGCGCGGACGGACCGTACAGCTTCCTCTAGACAATTGGCAGCACTGTGGTCAATAGCTACAGGTGTTTCATTGTGTGCTTCATCAATTCGTAGACGTCTGCTGCAGTGTGGACTGCGCGCACGGACTCCTTTATACAGGATCCCCCTAACGCACGACCATCGCCGCCTGCGGCTACAATGGGCCAATCAGCATAGAGACTGGCGTGCTGATTGGCAGCATGTCGTGTTTTCTGACGAATCCCGCTTTAATTTGTGGTACCATGATGGCCGCATTCGTGTCAGACGCTATGCCGGTGAACGCCACCTTCCGGAGTGCATTATCGAACGCCACAGTGGACGAACACCCGGAGTTATGGTCTGGGGCGCCATAGCATATCATAGACGATCTCAATTGCTACGAATTGTGGGCAATCTGAACAGCAACCGGTATATCCGTGAAGTTCTACAGCCCGAAGCTGTTCCCTTCCTTCAAAGCTTGCCAGGCGCTGTATTTCAACAGGACAATGCCCGCCCTCATACTGCTCGGATTGTTAAATCCTTCTTTGCAGCGCAGCAGGTACAGCTTCTTCCTCGGCCTGCGTGTTCCCCGGATATGTCGCCAATTGAACATGTGTGGGATGTCATTGGTCGGCGTCTTGCTCGTGATCCTCGTCCTGTTGCGTCTGCAGACGAACTTTGGGTACGCGTACAAACGATATGGAATGCTCTTCCTCAGTCAGACATTCAAACTTTGTTTGACTCCATGCCACATCGTGTAGCAGCACTTATTGCGGCGCGTGGTGGCCACAAAAAATACTGATTCTGATCTCTTGTTCTTGTTTGTTTGCTTTGAACATTTAATCATTTATTTGTACCACTACCACTCAACTGTGTATTAAATTGCATTCAATTATGACGATTCCTTCTTGGTGTTGCAATTTTCACAAACGTGAGTGTAATTACGCATTTGGTCTACAGAAATAAAAAAACAATCATCCGGATTTTTCAAATATCCAATTGAACTATAATTTCAGTTAATCCAGATATTTGAAGTTGTATTATCCTCGAAAGCCGTATTCTTCTGGACAGAGATTACACAGCCCACTCTAATGTTTTGCTACATATATAGTTCGGCCTCTTCTGTTCATTGTAAATTATTTATTTATTTATTTATGAAAAAGTTGATTTTTAAAGGAATTTAGAGATAATCTTTTAAGTATTTCTCCCGCCGTCTTCGCATGCCTTCGTGGTGTAGTGGTCAGCACACTTGACGCGTAACCGAGAGGTCAGTGGTTCGATCAACTACTAAAAATATGGTGAATGATGATTCTCCACCACCGGGATTTGGCGATTGGGTCCCCAAAACCCCAGTCGCCTTTTAAAAGGGGGAGTATATAAAGTACTTCTCCCGCCTTCTTCGCATGCCTTCGTGGTGTAGTAATCGGCACGCGTAACCGAGAGGTCCATGGTTCGATTACCGACGAAGGCGTGGCTCATTTTTTTATCTCTCCTGCTTCAAAATGACCTAATGACTCTACAATCTTACTGATTCAGCGTTATTTTTCTCACCGTTTTTGGTTAAATGAGATGTCACTGTAAATATATCATGCTTGTAAAAAGAGAATTCACAAAGGAGAAAGACACATTTTGGGTGTTTCAGTGCCTTCTTTGCTATTTGCTCTGCACCGTATCTGATAATTAGATAATGATATTGTTTTTTAAAAGAGTAGGCCAACTTAAAGGCATATGTAACCCATAGAACGTAAAGGGATATACAGTGCACTCAGTTTAATAGTTGATTCTTAGTGGAAACACTAAGTGCGCATATTTAGAATGTATTGAAAATGATGTCCATGCAGTTCAACACATTTAACTACACGTTTCGTAATATTTCTTACAATCTTTTAAATCTTTATTTTACCTAAATTTAGCATGGCAGCAGTGATGTTCCTTTTCAGCTCTTCGAAGGTTAATCTGTTGTTTACATACACAGTTTGTCTTCATGGTCTCCTCTTTTCTCTCTCAAAGAACAGATGACTGATTATTCGCCTTTTGACATAGCATACCAAATGCCATTTCTTACAAGGCCTAATAAATGGATGCATGTTTTCAAAATTCATTTTTTACAGCCCTATTTACTTGAACAAACCATGTCTTATCTTCAAAAACACCTAATATGAAAATACAAACGGAACTCATACAGAATAACTTTCAACGACGCGACATAGAATATGATAAAGTTTTCCCCTCAAAATCTCATCAGAATCCTTTCTGGTTTCGAAGAATTTATTCTCCATCACGTCAAACTGATTTATACATCTCTTAAGCTGCTATCACATATCTATTTCTTTCGGCGAACAACTGCTTCAAACAGTTTTTTTACCTGGTTTATCATTGAAAGAAAGATGCACAATTTTTTTCCTTCCTTTCGAAAAAATTGTACGTTGCACTTTTCAGTAAGTAGTCAGATACCAGCATGGAATCTCTTATCATCTACCATCATTCGTAATGACCTGGTTTCCCGTTTATATGGTAATCCCCAAGTGATCTGGTGACCGGTTATTTTAAATCATGTGTCAAAGCAGAAAAGTTGTATTAAACAGTTATTCTTCCGACATATTTTGAATGTGGGATATGACCTTTACACATAAAAGTGAGTCAGTATTGGAATCAGATAACCACAGCAAACAAAGTACGTACAAAATTATGCACTCTTAAATACATGGAGTATTTTTAAATTAAGCATCTTATATATTACTTGAAATATGATCGTCGCAAAATCATAATAAAATAACGAAAGGGAAGGATTTGTAGAGGTGTGTTTTGTGAGTGATTGTAACAGCCACATGTAAAACAAACACAATTTTTCAAATCCCCTTAACGTTCGGAAGGAGAAAAGTTTTCCTCAAAGAATCAATTTTATTTGAGAAAAAGGCTGGACATTTCATACATTTTTGAAATGCCTGAAAAAAATGTTAAAAAAGGAACTCTTCTCCAGAAATTGGATGTTTGGTAATTCTGTCTGCTCTATCAAGCGAAATATGATTTTTTAAAATGCAATCTAGTTTTGACCTTTTACTTTTACAGAAAGTATTTAAAAAAATACTTTCTCAATATTGATAGAAATATACTCACTCAGTATATCTTTGTGAAAGCAAATGATTGCTTTTCTCATCACACTGAAAGCAGATTACGAGGTCATTTACAACTTTGTACAACCTTTTAAATATTAATAACAAATAGACGACACAAAAAATGCCAAATTTTATTATTCTGAATTACAATGAAGTCCATGAAATCCTTAACAAATATTTGAAATTGCTGAATGTGTCTGCCTCTACAGACAAAAACGTCACAGGAGACTAAACCGGATGTCGAGGTAGCCACTGCATTAGGGCATCTTCTGCTTTTCTTATGAGTTCTGTCCACTTGTATGGCAAATTCCGATTTAAATATTCTTGCGAATGGTCACAGTCTATGCGAAAAAATTTTATCAACGCATTCTCGCAAATAGTGTCCATGACAATGATCCAGACAGCTGAATTGTGGATTCATCCAATTTTCCAATATATCTAAATGAATCCTCCCGGTGAGTAGAGATCGGTAAGGGCGAACATATTGGAAGATTGTGAAATAAGTTTAAAATTACCTTAAGGAGTTTATCAAAAATATTAAAATGATATCAGTTGCGCAATTTATATATTATAAATTTTTAAAACGATTTATAGAAATAGGAATAATTCTATATTTTATGCTGTCATTCGAATAGAATTTACCCAGCGGAAAGCGAAAAACGTAATCACACCACTTTTCTTTCAAGCTGACATATGATTCTTCGCTCTTCTCTTTTATCGTCCATCGTTTTTCTTGGCGGCTTCTGCCTTTTCAGCCATCCCATTCGCTCAACAAAAGAACCCTTTCTTGCTGCAGAACGACACCTGTATTTAGGAAAAGGAGGCCGAAACAGTCGGAGAGATGAAATACCGGAAGAGAAAAAGGCAAGAAGGAGAAACTGGTTGATCAATCAATTGGGGGCTGGGGTGGAGATATGACCCCCAAAGCGGGCAAAGTGCCAAAAGAATCAGCTGCTGCTCAGCATACCAATATCTCGTATCGAGCTTCCACGACCAGCTAAGAAAGAAAATGATACGGCCTAAGATCACCAAGAGAACGTTACGGAAGAAAAGGAGATTAAGAAGCTATAGTAGTGTTGCATTTTGCATTCTAGATTGTCCAGGAATTTCATTACTATAAAGGATTTATGCTCTAATTAAAAAAAGATGCAGAAGCTTCTGTGGCTGTTCTCTTTAAAGTGTGCATTATGCGATTTGTGGTGGTTATACTTTATATATCTGTTCACCCAAAACTGCATATTATCATAGCTATTCCGAAGCATTTTTATGCTTTTGACACAAACGTATTAATCTCCGAAGCAAGTAATTCGTATATTCAACGGGTAAGGTTGTAGAAATCGAGAATAATGCAAAAAAATGGAAAATGTTTGTAAAAAGTTTAAGAATTTCCCTCAGTTAAGATTTACTAAACTAGAGTAAAATTATAAATTCACTAAGATTTTTTGAAGTAGCGATTTTGGAAAAATTAACAATCCCTTTAAGGATATCTAACTTCACACCTTTCAGAGTAGCTGGATGTTCTGAACATCACATCATGCGAACGCTTGGAAGGAATGCCCTTATAATTCTGTATAGTCTTTCCACTACTAGAAAGGCTTCTTGAGGTAAGGAGAGGAGACCCTAATCGTTCAAAGCAAGGTGTGGATGAGTTAATGTCCACATTTTACTTGGGCATCGATGCAATGAGACTCATGAGAAACAATCTCAAACCATCAACTGTGTATTTGACGAGAATTAAATCTGAGAATAGTCGGCACCAGCTGAATGTTCTAACCACTATAAAACAAGAATATATAGGAGGATTGCTTTTAATGACTTGCAAAAAGACCTCTAATATTTGTTCATTTCAGCAGAACACACCACCTAGGCAAAACGAAAACTGCATTGAACATTCATCTAATAATAGAGTTATAATGTATAAGATTTTAACTAACTTGATTTTGGTTTTTAAGTTTTGCCATTTTTTCCCTTTCTTTTTAACTCTATCCTGTTTCAGAGACACGCAAATTTAGTGAATGTTAAAGGGGGAACATCAAGTTTCGAGATGTACCAATTGTTACCGAAAACAGCCTAACAACAGCATATAGTTATTATGACAAAAGGCTGTGGAATTCTAGCTTCTTTCTTGTTCCTGTACTTGCTTTGTCAGTGGATACGTTACTTCTGATTATTTGACTTAAACGGAATGAACGGCTGTCGAGTAATAAAAAATACGTTATTAACGAAGATGAGTTGTCTGTCTGAATAATAAAACATTTTAAACAAACCTGGCATAACAGAGATAGGCATAATTCCGACACTCTGAAACTAGTGTGTAATTTCATTTATTTATGCCTACAACAGTAAAAAGTAAGTCCATTATGATATTTCTGCATATTAGTTATAAAATATAAAAGAAGAATATTTTATTACAGTCATTTCTGCATATTAGTTATAAAATATAAAAGAAGAATATTTTATTACAGTCAAAGGAAGTCATAAAACACGTAGAGTTATTAGGTTATTTTGATACTGGAGACGTGAAACATGAACAATGTCCTCGCTGGGACTCGAACTAGGACTTCTCGAATACGCGCTCACCACAAAAGCTTGCAGAAAGGAGAGAGAAAATCTCTTATATACGTATCCTGTTAAGTTCATCAAGATCACGATTGCTGTTCAGAGAACTGCCTGTCTGAAAAAAAAATAAGGGAGATATATCTTGAATAAAATGCATAGTACTGAAATATTAATAGTAGTAGTAATAGTAGTAGTAATAATGGTAGCAATAGTTGTAAAAATAAATAATATTTGCATCCGAAATCTATAACAGTGTCAGAATGGTTAATAAACCTTAATTCTTAGTAATTATACTTGGGTTGGAATCCCGGAGAACGGACTGACTGTATGGACATTTTGGTGGTGTTCTCCATGAATCCGTGAATATGTGTCATTTTCCTATAGAAATTTCTGTTCTGAGGTTGTAAGGTAATTCTCCCGTCTTCCTCGCATGCCTTCGTGGTGTAGTGGTTTCTACGCTATTCGAGAGGTCCGTGGTTCGAGTCCCGGTGAGGGCATTGCTCATTTTTCATTTCTCCTAGTTCCAAAAAATCTAATGTCTCTACAGTGGCGCCCGAACTAAAAAGGGTGGTGGATGATGATTCTCCACCACCGAGATTTAGCGATTGGGTCCCCTAATCCCCAGTCGCCCTTTAAAAGAGAGAGTATATAAGGTATTTCTCCCGCCTCCTCGGCATGCCTTCGTGGTGTAGTGGTCAGCACGCTCGACGTGTATTCGAGAGGCCCGTGATTCGAGACCCGGCAAGGGTATTGCTCATTTGCCATCTCTCCTGCTTCTAAATAACCTAATGGTTCTCCAAGATCATTCCTGTCTTTAAGCATATAGTCCTTACGTGCTTTGCCGTAATCAAATCTAAGTCTAATCCTTCAAGCTGCATCTTTAGCATCTTGAAGCTAAAGCCCTTTAGCATCTTAAAGGCTATTTATCACTAAATAAATGAAAATAATATCTGCAGTGTACAAGCAATAAAATTAAAGCTTCAATACTGAATTAAATTAAAATTTCATACAAAAATATAATTTTAATTTCCAAAGCTCTAATGTTACTGCATTCTGTTTTTCTAAACGCAAATTAGAATAAATAGGAATAAATCAAAATATTAGAATATACGTTGACGTTTGGGAGATAGAAACATCCTTTGATAAAATTTTAAAAGGAACTGCATGTAACGAACAACACATTAAAGAGAATCTTTTAAAAAATTACGTATTTAAAATAATTTTTAAATTAATGTAAAGATCAGGTTGATTTTGAAGCAGGAACTATCTGCTCTCTCCTCGCCGAAACTCGAAATAATCTGCTGCTTGCTAATTGGATCTATTACCTATTACACCAAGATACCACGAACGAAAGAATGAGATAATTCCTTTTATCTTCCCATACTTAAACGGCGACTGCTAGAGCCATTCGCAAAGAGTCGGGTAAATGTAGGTGGTGATTAATTATCTCCTATTCTACTTTAACTCACAACGCCATTATATTGATATTACATTTATTTCAGAGCAGAATACACAAAAAATCAGTTATTCCCTGGCCAAGATTCGAGACGTGGCTCTTCCAAATGCTAGCTCGATGTGCTAGAATGTCCCCAATGACAGCATGCAAGGAAGAATGTAGTACAGTGTATTAGGTACCTAAATACTTGTAATTTAGAAATGTTAATATTTTTAATTGATGGTTTTATTCAACATGAATCACATTAAATCAAATATATGTAAAAGATTTTCATTGCGAATGTATTGCCGATATTCATGTTTAAAATATATGACTTTCTCTTTCTACTTAATAATGAATCAAAATTATTTAACAGAATTGTTCTACAAAAACAAAAGAGAAATCCTAGTCATTTGTGTTCATTCAGAAAATCCGGTGATTAGAAGTGTGATGCAAAACGCGTAAGAGGCTCCTTATATCTTCACTTAAAAACCTTAACAAAGATAGAACGCTTTGATCAGATTTTTAAAATTTAATGCCATTGTTCAGTGTTAGAAAATAGATATACCCTGAAAACTGTAGCTGTGACCATTCTTTAAATTGAAATTACTTGTATAAGCCGCCCAGACGTTAAAGTGGTTGCTGACTCTGATTGCCGTACCGCCGGGCCCGTCTTCGAATCCTGGACAAGGCATGGATATAAATTTTCTGTCCCTTCATAGGAGGTAAACAGTGGCCGCCTGTTAGGTGCTCCCATAATAAAATGACCACCGCTTCTGACCTTAGTAGTGGCTAAAGTCTATAATGGCTTGCGACCGCTACAGAAAATTTTTTAAAAAAACATTATTTTGCAGTGTTTCCAACTGCTAGCTCGTTTGTGTTAGTGTTAACAACTAGTGTTTCGATTAAGAAACTGAAACACTCAACAAATGTAAAACGCCTAGTTTTAACTCAGTATATGTATTTCTAATTGGCAATTCTCAATAGGTTCAAATTTTATTTATAACTCGACATGAAGTTTGAATTCTGAGCGATACTGAATTTATTGGCTTTAAACATAGAGAATTATAGAATTTCTCAAAGTGTGGTTCTGGGACCACAAGTGGTTTTCGAAGCTTGCCCTTGACGTCCTCCTAGTTCTGCAAAAACAAATTACGTTATTTGTAAAGAGAATTGATAAGAGTTTGCATAACTTCTTGCTAATTACATGTTGATAAGTTCACTGGCATATCTTTCATATGTATTCTCAAAACTCTCTCTAAATATCTGTCTACAAGGTAATTCTTTGACTGTTCTCAATGACTGTTCTCCATTCCATGAGAAATTGATATTTAGTTTGTGTGTTATCTGTGTAAAACAGAGAAATGTTTTTGCTGCTTCCAACCTCAGAATCGTTTTTAGTAGAATCTTACGTCGATATTGGGAAAACATTATTCAGTGCCATACGTTCGTATCTGGAAACTCTGAAGTCACAATTTGAAACTCGTTTTCCAAATGGTAAATGTGTATAATGAATTTTAATGGGTTCTTGATCATTTCCATTGTAATTTTGAAAATAACAAACTGTTATTGAACGATCATTATCTCAGAATCATTATTAACTCAGAACTCTTAACTGAACTCTCTAATGACACCTGACGTAAAACTAAATTCCAAGTAAAAGGTTTGCTTAACTTTTGGACTTCATTGTAGAGACATTAGGTTACTTTGGAAGCAGAAGAATGAAAAAACGAGCAACGCCCTCGCCGGAAATCGAACCACGAACCTCTCGGTTACGCGTCGAGCGTGCTCACCACTACACCACGAAGGCATGCGAAGAAGGCGGGAGAAATACCTTATATCATCACCGGTGAAAACTGAATATAGTAAACTATACAATCGTACTTTAAATATTATGATTCAAGTTGCTTCTAGGTATCTTCGCAAGAGAGTGTTTTCATAGCTAATTCAAACAAATGACTGAAATCGGTTTGATGTATATTCTGAGCTCAGACTTAAGCTTGCCGGCACACACCCAAAACAGAACAGCTGTGTAAAACTCTGCAGGCTGACCTATGTCATTAATGGTGAGTAACAATATTTACTTGATTTTTAATTAATAATATAAAGAGTATCCAAAATTTAATAGTGTTGAATTAATAAAAACCAATATAATTTTTCATTTATTAAATTCATTGTTCAATACTAATATATAATTAAATAACTCTATTTTTAAATTATAAGTATACTAATAGTAACGTATTCTAAAAAACTGCTTTCGAAGGGGACAAGAGTAAAGTCGAGTAAATATTTTGCCCTCGCTTGAAAAAGTCTCAGAAGCGCTGGTGTAAAGTATATTTTACATTAATTAACCAATTTTTATGATTTGGGTTTGCACTGCAACTGCGCCTTTCGTTACCCATCGCCAGGACGCAAATGAGTTAAGATTTTATTTAAGACGAGAGTTTGGAATGTTTTGGATTTTGGCAGCGACGTTAGAAGGTTTACTTTCTCTCCCTCAACTCAGCGAGTTAATATTCCTGTAGTAGCCATTTTGCTAGCCGAAGTTAGATTGCAAGCGACTGAGTTTGATTGAACACAACAAGTTGTGCTTTCTGTTATGTTCAAGTTTTAATAAAAAGGTTTATTTGAAGCCTCCATACGACATTGTCGTACTTTTATAGACAGAGCGATAACTCGCTCGGCATG
>KK119125.1:383714-447972 GCA_000611955.2 Stegodyphus mimosarum
TCAAATTAGTACATAAGTTTGGAACCTATAATTCAACGTGTATTGGAATATAAATGGGCGTCCAAAGAAAGTTAAAGTGATGTTGTTCTTTACGGGTGAACTTCTGAGATAGTAGGTTTTGTAGTGTAGCCCACGGGCTATCCAAGATTCTATCTGCATATCTAGAAGAGGAAAGTACTTCGTTCGGTCGAAATACATTTATTACAGAGGAAAAGGAAGTTATACGAAAAGGATGCCAGTGTGCATAAAGAAATTGTATCCCGAAACTTTTAAACTATAACTTGTAAAATTATGACAGAACTTAATACTCATCTGAACTTTCTTATTTCTGTAAATTCTATCTATAGGGAACTTTACAGGGTTAATAAAAACGGTGGGGAAGCTGTAGCAAAGCCTTGATAAACAACCTTCATACTGAATACCGGTTTTAATAGTGATCAGCAGACCAAAATTTGGACTTTGAGCAAGGTATAGTACATACTGTTTAGCAATAAGTCCAATTTCACTATCCTTCCCACCTTTGGGAGAATTTATTGTAAAGAAATCCTTTAAAAGTGTATGGGTGAACTACTCTTCGCTCTAAACGAGGCATAGAATTAAATTGATGTGGCGCTATAAAATCGTGGAAATTTCTGTGCCCACTGATTGTTCATGATGATCATACTGATGAGCAGAAAATTACTTGACATAACCTAGAGCACCATATGTACCTGTTAGTTCAAACACTGTACTTTGGAAGTTGTGCCATGTATCAGGACGGCAACATATTCAGTCCGCACTGCAAAACTAGAGAGAGAAAGGCGTTTGAAAAACATGAAAGGGAGCTTGAGCATCTTCCATAGCCTAACCTCCTAATCTAGATAATAATGAGCCATTTTGGAGTATGTTAAAAAGAAAGAGAAAACATTTTACTCCTCAAGTATCACAAAGTGAACTAGTCCTTATTAGCAAGTTGAAATGGCTAAAAGTACTTTGAATGATTTTACAAATCTTATATTGGCCATTTCCAAGTAGAATCACTACAGTATTGGCCTATAAAGGAGGACATACACCCTCATAATATTTCAGATTTCGTTGTCTTAGTTCCTGCGCACACGTGTGTTAAACTAATCAGGAAAAGATTTCAGCCTACGTGATAAATGCTTCGTGTAAAATAGCTGACGTCAGAAGTGTAGCGAGTTCGAACATCGAGAAGATTGTAATAAAATGGTAGTTCTGGTTCTTAGTGAAAGTTACTAAAGTTCTCTAACATGCTCATTATTACTAAATTAAAGAGTAAATGCATCTGTTAAATATATTAATAAACATTTCATAAAAAGAAAATTTTGAAAGTAAATCAGAAGAGACGAATAAATAACTCTTTTCCTTTAAAAACACTAGAAGAACAAATCTAAATATAGCTCCCCGTTTGCTATATACAGAATGTTCACATGTGCCCGGAAGCAGGCCAGCCGGAAGTATCGCTTCCGATTCAACTTCTAAAGCAGACGATACTGAGCAATGATTCATGCTGCAAACATGAATAAATATTAGATGTGCTCTGTTTTCCAAGAAATTCTATTCTTCGTTCAGTTTCTATTACTACAGTTATATCTTTTACCTGGAGATTGCATTTTCCAACAAACTGAATACTTTTTATCAAATCGTTCAATTTTTCAAAAAACTTGAATTTTAAATTTCAGATTTCCAAATGAAATGAAATTAAATAGAAAATAATTTTTACTAATAATCTGTGAGTTAAAACATGATAATACAAAATAGCGTAATTAAAAAATTACTAACAACATAATTACTATAAAATCTTACGTTAAAAAATAATTGCTTTGTTTATGACATAAAATTATCTTACGCTCACTAGAAAACAAAGGATTGAACCACATTCGAAACATAATTTTTACACACAGTTTTACGTTAATATTAATTTTCAGTTCTTGAAAATCTTTATTTATATAAATTCTCTTCTCTATGTTTAATTTCACTTATCTTAGCTTAATTCGTTGATAGTCAATCTCTCCTGAAATTTCAGAATATCAAACTCTCACTTCTCTTGCTTCCTGTTGTTCATTTGTTTTGAAGTTAGAAACAACGTGATCGCATTTTTTCCATTTTTTAAACTATTATGTCACATAATGTTATAAGGGCATTTACTCTTTCCGTAGTTTGATAACTGTTTTGATTCCACCAAATATAAGACTTCCATGCAAAGGACAGATTTATAATTTTGAATGTGTTGCCATGTCACGTGATACTAATATATTATGTTTAATTTACATTTGAAGTTACGGCAGCTATTCTTGGAAAACGAGCGAAGAAAACGTGTTCCTTGATAATTTATATCTTTATTTTTTAGAACTTACCTAACTGGTCTAATCTTAACTCATTTAATTCATAAAATTTGGTATGCAACTAACTAAAAATTTTGTTAACATTTGGAACTACTATTATAAATAACAGAAAATGTCTCTAACGTTATATAAAGTTCATCTTAATAGAAAGTAATTTTTGCGAGCATTTTATAATACTTTTCTCACAGAAACATTTTTCTTCTTCATTGAGTCAATGAAGCAAAATTATGAGTTATGAAATTTTTTGCTATTAGGAATTCTTAATAACATAATTTATTCTATTCATTAACTGTATAATTTGTATTATATTAATTATCAAAATATAATAAATAATTATTGGTTCATGTTTTAAAAATTATGTTTTTTTATTAACAATTTAAGCAGCATGCCTGGCTCATTTGAAGTTCAAAGTTGTTATAGTATAAAAAAAAGTTTAAAAATTGTTCATTGAGAGATTATTCGAAATATCGTAAAGAAAATTGTAGACTTTATAGCAGTAGTATTTAAAATGGATCATTAAGCATTTTCAGAAATATACTTACATATCAACTACCTACTGATAACAACAAAGTGGCAGTTTTCCCAAATACATTAATTACTAACACTTTATGATTAAAACTATTTACTCAATATGTTTGAAGAATAGCAGCCTATTCTCTTTCCCAAAAATCGTATTAAAAATTATTAAACCGACTTTAAATGGCTAAATGGTTAAACCTAAATATCTTTGAACTAAAATGTTTCTTACAAACGAAGAATTACATCTTCTTAAATTGGCCAGTTATATTTTACATTTTGATTGATGTCATATAAAATGGTTCTGAAAAGCACACGTATGTTATTCAAAACATAATAAAATAATATTTTGATATGAATATATTAATCTTCATTTTTAATCCTCTTAACCTCTTATTGGCAGCCTCTGAATTATGAATTATTAATTTCTTTACTGTCGTGTTTGATGAATACAAAATATAAACAAAACTGAAACATTATAAATAAAACTTAAAATATTACTTAAAAAACTTACTTAAAATAAATTTAAAAAATTGTGAACAAAACTGAAAGTGCCCTGGAGAATAATATTTTTTCAATTTTGTTGCATTAAAAAATTTCTAGAAATTTTATAGAGACATTCTTCTTTACTCTTTTGTGTCCGACAAACAATATTCTGTTACAGTCTGAAAGTTTTTTAAAAACGATTGGCCATGATTACCAAGTTCTAATAATAACACCTCGAAAAAGATGTTGCTGTTTTCATGATACAAGTTTCTTGCCCTGGCATAATATAACTTGTCATTAATTCAATACATTTACCGTACACCTCATGCGCAAGCGAACTGGTTAAATAAGTTCACAGCTACATTTTGAATAATTATGTTTTCCTTTTGCTAAATGGCTGCAAAAATCCGCATTTAATGTTAGTTTAAGATAGAATAGTATCGCAGTATGTTTTCTCTAACCGCCTTCAGTTAACAGGTCTGATACCTTTATAAAATAATAAGATGTTACCGCTTGAGGGAAGTATTTATGACAAGCGCCGTTTACAAGTGATTCAGTGAAGTAAATGCACAGCACATTTTAAATAATTAAAATCTTTTCTTTATTCAATAAGCACTTAAGTTAAACGTTACCAAAATATTTATTAAAGCATGGAGATAATTTATGACGACTTAATATAAAAATAGTTTTTAACCTGTAAGGTATTTTATGTTAATTAACCAGTTTATTATGATTTAAATCTCTACTATAACTTCTTTCCTCTAGCCTTCGTCAAAATGCAGATGAGCCTGTATAGTATTTAAGTCGAGGGTTTTGAAGGTTTTAGATATAGAGCTTTTGGCAGCAGTGCTCGCAGCTTTATTTCTCCAGCCGAGCTCTGTCCGTTAATATTCCGATTTTAGCCACTTTACTAGACGACATTAAAATGCACCATTAATGTCTTGAGCCGTAGGCCAATTTATGCAGTCTTCAACTACGATAGTTTTAGTTTCAAATTTGAACTTTTTTATTTTTAATTTAATTTCTTTTATTTTAACTTGCTAATAATGGTCTGAAACACATTTCAGTTAATCTTAGACAGTTAGGACCCTATAAAAGTACTATTTAACAATTCAATTTAAATACAGGGTGTTTGTAAAGTCTCTGAACATTTTTGAGAAATACGTTCTAATTCTAATTTCTTTGGAGGCGATCTGAAAGAATATTTTCAACAGAAGAAAGACTAGCCATTGTTTGTGCTCTTACACGTGGATTAGCGTAACAACAGGTGCAGGAGGACTTCACCCACAAATTCAGAAATTAAGCCCGTACCAGAGCAGCTATTAAAACCGTGGTAAACAAATTCAAGCGAACTGGTGGTATTAAAGATGAAGATCTTTCTGGTAGACCTTCGATAACGCCTCAAGTTGAGCAAAGTATACAAGAAGCGATTACGCGTAGCCCCTGGCATCTACATCTACATCCAATCAGGAACTCGATATTTCGCATACTACTGTCTGGAAAACTCTATGCTGTCATTTAAACAAGGATGCCTACCACATTCAAACTGTGCATAAGATTGAAGCCGAGGACTATGCAGCTCGGCAAGCCACGTGTTATGATTTGTTGGAAGCTGCGAATAATGAGAATTTAATGGAGAATTTTCTCTTTAACGATGAAGCCACATTCCATCTCAGAGGCCGTGTTAATAGGTATAATTGCCGAATGAGGGCTGCTGGATAACCAAACGCGTTATATGAATCTCAGGAAGACACACCTAATGTACCGATTGGAATAACTAAGCTCTACGGACCTCTCATGTTTGCAGAAAGGACCAGCACTGGAGAAATTAATCTCGATATGTTGCAAAAATATCTTGAGCCACAGCTGACATCCGACGGCATTATTGACACTGTTGTCTACCAATAAGATGGGACACCTCCCATTTTGCCATTACTGTGCATAATTGTCTTAATGAAACTTTTCTTGATAGGTGGATTGGTCGGGGCTTTTAACGGCTTTAGACTCTACAATCACCCCACTTAACTCGCCTAGACGTTTTCGTATGGGATTTTATCAAGCCCAAAGTGTACCAAGTGAAGCATTGAACCAAGCATTGAACAATTAAAACAGTGAATTATGTTGCAGCAGCTGAAATTACACCAATAACTTTACATAAGGTGTTCCGGAGTGTAGTGGAATGGCGGCAATTGTGCGTAGAAACTCAGGAACGCCACATTGAATTGTGTTAATTTAGTAGTCTATTATGTTGCGTTTTCATGTAAATAACTTACATTTTAGAACAAAGGTTTGTTTAAGCAAAAATAAAAAGCTTCATAAATGCTTTGTATATAATTTTGTGTTCTGTATCTTAAACTCCTGGGTGATTAATTTTTAATTAGTAAACCGTGCATGTTTATCTTATAGTTAGTTTAGGTATTATATTGGAGTCAGTGCACTAAGATTAAATTATCATTTTCTAACTTTCACATTTTTTACATTTTTAAAATTTTAAAATATTTTGCTAACATTCTGATATTTTATTGATAGACCTTCAATATTGAATTATGTGGAAATTTAATTTTTTAATCATTTTTATTGCCATTTTGAACAATTCATTTTAAATGCGGGATTTTAATTTCAGTATTTTAATCTTCAGTATCTTATCTATTTAATCTTTGAGGATTCATTCTGAAATTATTAGGAATATCATAGCTGTTTAACTTCAAACTGTGTTAACTAGAATATAAAAAATATGATCATCGGATTACATTTTAAAAATTTTTTACGTTATTTTATATATGTTTTTATAGTTACATCACAGTTAACGAAAACGCAAATAAACCGGCAAAAAAGTTACGAGATCACAGTTACAACATTACAATTACACATACAAGTACAGTTACAACAGTTACAAGATACAGTTACAACATCACAGTTAACGAGAACGCAAATAAATCGGCAAAAGAGGCTCTAAATCTGAATAATAATCATAACGTAAATGTCATCCTCTCCGACGCAAATGCCATCGTCAAATAAATACAGATTAAAGTAACATTCAATTCCAATAAAGCACCAGCTCCCTAACATCAATGGAGATCGACTTATAACTGAAGCCATAATCGGGCTTAGAACTAGCCGTCACAGAGGACTGAAAATTGGCAGAGAGGGTAGGAAAATCTACAGAACTGTGATAACTGCCTGGACGCAGAATTGACAACTGAATACATTTTTTGACTGCCCGGCTATCATTGCTTAATTGTTAAAGACTTGATGTCTTGTTTAAGAGACAGAACATCTACGATGATAACATTTTGTGGACTGCCAAGGCTGCCATCTTCTCCCATGGCTCTATTTGAATAGACTTTATCACAAATACTACAAAAACAACAAAATATTATACATTTTTTTTTTGAATTTGAGATGTAAAAATGTTTCTGAGGTGTTAAGTCAGATTATATTCTTAAGTTTTGGGATTCCTCATTTTAACATCTCAAAGTAAGCTCTTTTCCCCGTGATGAGAAAAACATGCATGATGGCCCTAAACTAAGTACTTTATAGTGGGCGAAGACATGCATAAAATTACAGAGTAAAAGCTGATTCCGAAATTAAAATGTTGCTCCTTTCCTTTCCCGTTCCATTATTTTTAAACCATCTCCTTAGAAAATACCTTTTTAAAACCATCAGTTATTACATTATTTCCAAAGACAAAAGTTCTCCTCTAAGTCAATCAGAAATAGTAATGGTCATTTTAGCAAGCCTACCGAAAGCATTAATCGGATCAATGAAAACACCGAAACCCATAACTATTCTCTCGACACGTGACAACGAATCTTCTTTCAAAATCCGCTGAAAAAAGAACGATGTTCCCCAATTTTTTTATTAAAGAAAAATGTGAGTTAAAGGAAGATAACTGCTTTTTGAAACATTGAACTGGAAGTGAGATTCATAAAAATGAAATGAGAAGAGAGGAAAAGCGAAGAATAAGTGCTCGTCTTATTCTTTCTCTTTTGTTCATTACATTGCTTAGTTGATTGGACTTTTTTTAGAAGAGTACTTTTTATTGCTGGGGTATTAACGCTACGAATTACATCTTCATTTATCATATCATTTATCTTTATTGTTTAGAGAAAATAAGAGATATTTTCTCAGGTTTCAACTACTCATCATGTAACTTCTGTAGAAGAAACCCATTTTTCTATTTATCTGAGTAAAGAAACGGGATAAACGTAGTATTGGTGAAAAGAAAGTTTTATTGGCCACTGAGGAATATTAACTATACTGCATAAAACATCTTATTAAACGATTTTATATGGGTTCGTTTATTTTTTTTTTATTTGTTGCTTTGACTGTTTGCTTGTTATTTATTTTTTATTTGTTGCTTTGACTGTTTGCTTGTTATTTATTTTGGTATTTATTTTTTATTATTATAAATCAAGCCTCAATACATTTATACATTAACGAATCTCTTGAAGTTTTGGACTGGCCGCGTAACGGCTAGTGGAAGATAAAAGTATTTTATTTCAGGCAACTGCAACACAATGCTTTTAAATAGCCGAGTTTGTTGATTAAAATTGAAACCCAGAAAATGATGCGTAGATCGCCTCTTCGCCGCTTTCAGTCCCAGTGGTTTGGATAACTTCAGTTCTCTGCGAGGAAAAGTTCTGCTCCTAACTGGCAGCAAGACTTGATTTTATTCACGAGGCCTGGGTCTCATTTTATTTACTTTTTTCTGCATTTCTCCAGTTTTGACTCTTTGTTTAGGATTCCGTACGCATGGTTTCCCTACGGACTTCGTTAAGGTGTTAGTTAGTTAGATTATGCTCTGAGACTAGCACAACAGCAAAGTATGAAAGTAAAATTGAAAGATAAATACCCTATATTTTATCGAATGCAACCACTGTGGCGTGCTGGAGATGAAAATGCTTCTTTTCGAGCAGTATTACTACTTTGTTTTATAATGCAGAGTTACCAATATTTAACACATGAATTTCAGTGACAACGCATTTCTTTTAAATCGCTGAATTAACGCAATGATTTTAAATGGCTGAGTTTATCAATCAAAAATTCATTAAATTCTTAAAAAATATGAAATAATTTTTTTAAATTCGAAATTTAAAATTCTGGCTTCGATGCTCACATTTTCCGCTGGAAGACTAAGTGCTTTCAAAATTGGGTGGCATTACGCACCGCCGATTTTCCACACTGCGAAGAATATACATACAGATTAGATTCTTCATTATTACTTTCTAGTACAAAGAAAAAAGGAAGTATTGTAATCGCGAAAAATTTCGGGTATCACATTTCAATAAAAATATCCATTTTGACCGCTATCGAATCCAGTTTTACGATATGCGTGACATCTGTAGGTAAGTACAGAATAATGGACTCTAAATAAAGAATTATAAAACTGATTTAAAATGCATTTAGAAGAGATTTTTTCATGGTGTCTGTACGTTCTACGTACGTATGTATGTATGTGTTTCGTATAACTCAAAAACGAGTAGACTCAGAACGTTGGAATTTTGTATATAGGACTGCTATAACATGTAGATGTGCACCTCCTATTTTGGTTGCAATCGGCCGCACCAAAAGTACACAAATATATATATATGTATATATATCCACTCTGTTACTCGGCTCATTGAGCTCAGTTTCGTTATTCTTATATGTTTGTAAATTGTACATTTTTTGCTTTAAAAAATGGATTGAATTATGTTCTTCTTATATTCCGGTTAAGGTTTTTATGCCTTTAGTTAACTTGCGTGTTATAGTTGCAGAATTATCAACAATTTAAAAATCGTTTAAGTGCGGCTAAGCCTAATTTTTTACCATAGCAGCCATATTTGTTTACATTTGAAACTTAGCAGAATAGTGGATTTGTTGCCAACCTAGAGAATCTACTCTTCGCCATAACAAAGATAGCGTCTTCTTTTATTATTGCGCATTAAATTATGCTTAATACATTCTGGAATTATCATTTAAATTATTAAATTATCCCATATATTGGCTCAGCATAGCGTCCTAAACAAATTAAGTCAGTTTCTATGCCTTCAGTGTCTTTTTGCCGAGTGAGACCAGAAGTAAACTTTTAGTTTTGAGCACCGAAAAATCTGCCTTCTTACCCTCTTACCGAATTGCTTGCTTTTGCGAAGAAACTGCAATTTTAATCGTAATTTTTTTAACTGAATTTGATGTTTTATCTTATCCTATATCTTTCAATTTTTAATACAGATATTTCTACAGTATTTTTATCTTGTCACGAAGTGAGAGCTGAATTAATTGAACGAGAAATATATCTCTAGTGAAATTCAAGGAAATAAGTTTAAATGAAAGGCAGAAAAAAAACGTGTATAATTTAATATTCCGTACAAGAAAGTCATGTGGTGTGTACATCAGATTTTTTAATAAGAGAGATTAAACATTGAAAAAAGATTAATTTCTATGGATATTAAACACCATCTTTGGCAATAAGAAAAATATGTGTCATAAGGAAATATGAACTTAACGTCGTTATCTTTTTATTTCATTGATATCTTTTGTTAATACATAATTATTCTTCTAAGCACTCATTTAAAACACCTGACCAGTGCGCTGCTGGTTAACAGGCCTCAACTCGAGTGCAACTGACGAACCTTAAAGGGAAAACGATTGAATTAATCTTAAATTAAGCTACCTTGAAAATATTCAGATTTGCTATTCAACAATGAAGGTGTCAGAATTGTGTCTACCTTGATAGATTTGATAACAAAAGTTCCGATGGCCTTAAACGGACGCATGAAGCTTCACCTTGATAATATCAATAGTCTGCTCGTAAGTATTGTTTATTAACAAGAGAGGCGACATTTGCTAACTAGTCCATAATCATTGAGTCTTCACGTCAACTGTTGCGTGATTCTCGTCGCCTGGGAGGGAGAACACATGTTGTTGAGACGTCAGTGGCAAGAAAGGCTTATCGATTCTTGCCTTGCGTGATCTTGTGATTCACTGACTCCGGAATTCTCGGAAGGCTATTAATTCCTTACCTGATCGATAGGGACGTCACTCTTCATTGTCCAGTTTGATAGAAAACCCGGTCATCGGCCGAACACCACCGTTCTCGCCAGGCCGCGAATTCAATGATACTCGAGCAGAATTACTCAGCTCACCTGACGAGTTATTTAATTTCTCAAAAACCGCCACAAAGATCAAACTATTCAAAGGAAAATTGTTCCCTTTTTGTGTATTAATAGTATTACTAGTTTCTTTGAAATAATGAAAGTATGGTAAATTCTGTGTTTGGAGGTGAGTACACCATTGAATTTTGAGGAAAACAGAAATCAAAATTCTTGATTTTCTTGAAGTAGGCTTTTCAACTTTTCAACTTGTATCAATAAATTACGTGAGTAATTTTAATTTGAAGTTTTTCCAGAAGCAGTAGAAAAGTCGTCATAAAGAAAGTATTTGAATTAAGCAGAAGAGAAGTTAGAGGAATATTTCTTTACTCTGTGATTTGGAGCGCCTGAGAGGGTAATTAGTTTCATTGATCATTTTAAATTTCATTAAAAGAAAGTTGATAGTAGAATTATTTGCCATTGGAGGAGATGGAAGTTTATAAAGCAATTTTTGCATATATACGACTTGGTTAATACCACGTGTGCACCAGTTATTCTTTTTATAATATTTACAACGATAGCAAACTAAATAAAAATTACAATAATATCCACCAAAATATGCAAAAAATACCCTTTCCGAGCTAAATTAAAAATGTCTTAACTATGCCATCAAACAGATTTAAAAAGCAAATAACTAAATAATGTAGAAACTTCTAGAATGTTAAAAACGCTTCTAGGTATATTAATATATAAACAGTGTCAAAACTATAATAGACATACCTCTTTGCAATCCCTTGTTGTATTTTCTGAAGAAAATTAAACAGGTTTATGTCTCATTAAAAAGAACTTTTTAATTAATTAAACGGATCAAAGGGCAAATTTTTACATCAGTGTTTATGTATTTTATGATCACAAATAATATTTTAGAATTCTTTCCAAAAGTTACGAATATTTAAGAATATGTATATGGAAATGCGTCAGCGACTAAGTGCAAAAACGAGGTCCAAATATATTTAAATTTATTTATGATTTTTTTACTACTATTTATCGATCACTAAAATCTCTAAGCTGTCTTACTCCTTTCTGAATATTACCAGATTTCTTTCAAGTTAAAAATGTATATCATTTAAGATCTATGTCTATTGCTGGTGCTTCAGATTAGCCTCGCTCTGCAATAAATACACAGAACGCGCCGTATTTGTTGTTATAGTTATAATTTATGGATACCTCTATAGTCTGCTATTTTCGAACGAACACTTCAAGTCTATTCCTCCCCCTAATCAAGTCTCATTATAGTTCTAACTTAATTCTGATAAACACTGATGTAAACAGATCATGTTTGCAAAAATGATTTGTAAAGCGAGAACATCACGCCCGTGTCCACTGCAATATATAATGTCCTGAAACATAATGTCCGTACCCACTACAATAGATGACATCTTGAAACATGCACCTGCACAACTATATATATCACAATGTATATCATGTAATGTAATTCATTTTACTTGAGCTAATTTAACGCCGAAAGATAGGAAAGCCTTTGATGCCGCCGGCGGTGGCAGAACTTGTAGTTTTGGCTGGAGTCACAATTTCATCACGACTCGAGGAATGTTGCCGGAATGTTGTTGGTTTTCTAGTTAATGTATAGGGCTAATACCTACTTACCTAGGGTAAATATTAGGTGGCCCTTTTACTCCTACATTAGATAGCATAATCAAGTCTCATAACCATGGTAACAACTACTGCGGGAAAATGTCCGAAAAATATTCGAATCAGATTTCTTTCCTAAGCTTCGAACTATTTTATTTTACAAATGCCAAACATTAACGCTTAAGTTATTAGTTCACAGGATCTACAGTACGTTTTAACGATGTTCTCATACAGAGAAAGTGCAATACAATTATTTAAATGTTCAAAACTCATAGGCTGATTGGAGTCACACAAAATACAGTTTGGGAAATTCACCGCTCCAATTCTGTAGAGCTGGTCTCACAAAAAGCCATGTCCGGTCAGTCGTCTAAATAGAGCTACCACTGTCTTTCTTGGAAAACTGGGAATTAAAGTTGTCTCTTTCCCCGGAATCCTCCAACTCTTATCGATAGCACTTTGAATCATACTCTACTTAAGAATTTTCTTAAGAGTCAGGTTAACAAATAATTTAGTTGTATGAAATGAAAGCGGTCGATTATGAAAGTTCCTTTCTTAGCCAAAGTCTCAGCTTTTTCGTTTCCCATAATTCCACTGTGGGCTGGAATCCATTGGAAAGAAATACTGTATGCCATTGCCTTAAGCAAAGGCCTACAGTCTAAGATTCTTTAAGAAATATTTTGATTATTCAGAAGAGCCTGAAGCGCATTTTTGGAATCTGACAATATGACTGCCTTAACAAAAAAAAGGCTGTGAATTAACAATCGACAGTTGTTGAAACTCCACAGCAATAGCTTCGATTTCACCATCAAAGGCAGTAGTAAGAGGTCCCATTGGTAAGTAGACACTGAAAAGCTCGCTAAAGATACCTGCTCCAGCACCGTGCGTTCCCTCTAACATAGAGCCGTCAGTGTAGACATGCAACCACTCATTTTGAGGGTAACGAATCCCAATAGTTTCCATTGCAATAGATCTTAATTGTGAATCGCTCATTTCGTTTTTAACAACTCTTTGAATAAAATCAAGATTTATATCCAAATCCAAAAAGTCCAAGGGACAATGGGAGGAGGTGAAATTAAATAATCTCGGCTCAACTCCAAAGCATCAGATTCTCTCTAAGCAGCCTGTATAAAGCCAATTTGAGTTTTAAGATTCCTAGAAGTTTCCTTATTAGAGATCCTCCAAAAAGGGTTGTCGGGCAAACGCACCAGTTTCTGGTATAATAGGATTGCTTTTGTCTTAATACAATCATGAACAGGTTCCAAAATGGTTAAAAGCTGCATTGCAAAAACAAAAGTAGATCTCACTGCCCCAGTAATTATGCATAACGCTTGGTTCTGGAAGACTTCGAGGATTTGGACTACATTCTCCGGAGCCGTGATGAGCATCTCGCTACAATGCCCACGTGTAATGGAGTGTAACGTAGCAAGCCTGCTCATAGTGCAGCCTGGATAACGCTAAATATCTTACAGCTTTGCCGCTCTCTTCTGTCTTCTTTTTTAGATGGAATATTGGTGTCAAAAGAATGGTATGAGAGTAAATCAGGATAAAAGCACGTGCTAGTTCTTCACTCTGAAGAGACAGACTTTTACCCCGAAGTTGACATATAAGGATGTAGATGTTCAACATAACGATTCGACAAAATATTTGGGTTGTATCCTCGATCCAAGCTTTGAACTATACAAAAACCTTTCTTAAGTCTTTTTAGCATAAATTTCGATTTTATATAGGATAATGCAAAGTAATCTTAGTTCACAGTCTAAACCCAAACTCTGAAATTTGAGTTATCCCTTGACATTTAAGGTCAAAATCAGGTTTAGATCCAGCGAATGTTTTACAGTATTCAGCAAAAAAGAACAGGTTTTTTTTCCTTAAGTGTAAAATACTTATATGTTATCTTTTAGCATCTGTAAGGAGTGGTAATGCAGGGAAATAGTTTTTTAAGTTTAAAAAAATGTTGCAGATAACAAATATAAAAGATGAAAATATGTATGAGTTCAACAAAAGTACCAAACGTCTTTCGCTTAAATGAAAATCTTGATTCCTTGCAACAACATTCATAATTTTGTCCGAGTCTGATTGGTTTATAAACAAAAATATCACTTTCAAAAATTATGTAACACAGTTTTTATCTACTCTGTGCACTCTGTACCTCCATGAAGACGACATACATGTCTGTAATGACATTAAGATGTTATTGTTTGTCCTCCGAAGGAAAGAATCTACTATCTGTGCACCATGGCCAAGGTTAAGAAGGGAAAGCGACACAATTTAAACAACTGTTGTTGACATGGGCATGCAAGGACCTTGAAGAAAATACATTAGAATTCTATTTTGCTGCAAGTAAACAGAACATAAACGTAAAAGTTGCGCTGCATAAATTATGGGCTTATTTACATCTACATGATAGGATCACATACTATGCCAGATACTACAGGAATTTTATACAAAACATATACAAGTATCAAAATAATAATCTACAGAAATATTTACATACTCTTTACAAAATAATGGCTTAGACAACGTGAAGTAAATATGCGCATAACGGATTAAGTTTTATGTGAGGCTGAGTAATATAGTTCACAGTATACAGTTCTGAGTTAATGGTAATATGCTGGGCGAAAGGTCTAAGTGTTATCCAGCATTAGCTTTAACATATAGAATTACTTTTAGAGCTTTCTTTAGACATTTTTCATTTTCCGCTGAACTAGCTTTCCAGGTCTGAGGTTTATTTTCAGGGGATTCTTAAAGATGCATGTTTTGTGTCAGGAAGCATTTACGTAAGTAATGTCCAATTATCTACTTTACCACAGGAACAATGTTTTGAGTCTTAAAGACCGAACCTATGTGGATAGGCCGGTGTACGGCAGTACTGAGTGTACAGTTGGGTCAGCATGGAGCTGTTCGGTAGTACCTTCAAAGCACCAAATTGCTGGGTGGTGCTTTAGAAGAAGACACCACAGAACAAGTTAAAAATTCACCTCAAAACTAACTAACCAAAATGACAATCATTGCGTAATATTAAGAGGAATAACCTACGAACGTAGATACTTGTGATTTTAAGACTTGTTCAAAGAATAAATTTTGCAACTTAATACGTAAAGGAACACAAAAATGTTTTTTTTTAATTTTAAGGAACCTTAGAATTTATTTTCTATCTGAGAAAGCTAGAATACATAACATCAAATAATAAGAAAATTTTTCGTGAGCTCTCCGAAGAGTGAATGTCTAATTTACCAATCTACAGCGAAACTGAATTTTAACAAGCATATTGATTCGCTAATTCCTTCATAAAATTAATATTTAAAAAAAAACTATTACATTTCTTTAACAAATTATTATTTCTAAAAACAACTTTTATTTCTTTAACACTCAACATATTATTGCACAAGAAAAACCTGGATTGTATCCAATATGAAAGTAACTCTTACAGTTTTCCATCACAACAATTCATTAACTCATGGCATAGATTTAAAAATTTTAAAATGAAATTAAAGAGTATTTTAAGCAAAACAACCATCTACTAAACACTTTATAACCAATAAATTTCAGATTCTAATTAAATCAAAACTTCAGCTAATAAAGTTTGCTAAACAAGAAAATTAAATATAATATTTCTCAGCATTCCATTATTTGAAAAATCGTTCTAAACTACAGCCAGTAAAATTTATATTTTTCCGTTTCTTAGAAGATCCATTCCACGCACTAATCACAAAAATTTTGCATAATTTAGTAAGAGTAAAAATTTACTTAAAAGAATTTTCTATTTCTTTTGTTTCTTGTTTGAATTAAATATAATGTAAAGTAGCAAAAACCAAAAAAAAAAAAATCTTATCTGTCGTCGTTGGAGCAGCACGTCCCTCCATTTCGAAAACTGAAGCAGTTGATGCTAAGCATCAGAACAACTCTCTTGGTGTTTTAAATGTAAAATCACCCGGAAAACAACCCAAACTACAGCAGGAAGGAGGCTGGATAAACGAAGGATGGTTGAGGAGACATCGGAACCTTATCCGGGGCCATGAATCAGCAGAAAGAAGCATGAGTAACCAGACTTCAGAAAAGGAATTCTTGGTCAGCTTCAGGAGCAGAAAGAGCAGGATACGTTTTGACAGCCACCCGTAGGAAACATGGTACAAATTCGAGGAGGTAGATGAACAAGCAGCCAATAATGGTAGCGTAGAAGCTTTTCCTTAGATATTCATTCTATGATGCAAATGGATGGGAAGTAAATGCTCCTAGATGAGAAAACTGCTTTTTTTAAAGCTGAAGGATAAGTAACTTTAAGAGCCCCCAAAGAGGGAAGGAAAAAACTTTACGTTTACTAATTAAGTACTACTAACTTTTAGCGACGCTTGCAATGCGTTTTTATTACGAAAGTCTACCAAATCTCGCCAACCCCCACCGAAACGGTGAAAAAATCTGTTCATGCACACCCAGGCTTACGCCCCGTAAAATTTTCTCACTTACCTAATTGTCAGTTCAACCATTCTCTTCTTCAACCAAACCTACTCCCCCGCCAGAAATGCCCTTATCAGTGGAAAAAAGGCAGCTAAAAATCGGACCCAAAAAGAATTCATCCCTCTTCATTCGAAAAACCAAGAAAGTACAAAAATTAGTTAAATAAATTGCCATAACTCAAAAACCAATTTAGCTATTGACAAGAAAGCAATCTTAAATTGAAGATCAAATTTTTCTGCTTTCAGTAGTATAAATCACAAATATATGAACACAAATTAAGTATTTTTAAATTCAAATATTACGTGAAAAATACACCAAGTTCCATTGTCTGCCGTTTACATGTTAATAAACGAAAGCTAAGAACGTAAAAACTTAAGTAGGAAAACCTCAATTAAAGTAAAACAAAATTAACAAGAAATTAACTAAAGACACGCGTTGTGTAGCATAATTTGGAATATGAAAAGATTAATTTTCATCACTCATTAATTACTTAACTTCGCTACACAACAGAGCTTTCTGATTTTAGGGTTGAAAAGACTAGTGGAAAATAGTCATTGGTGATCATGCATCGTTTTCTCTGCATCTCATTGCCTTTGCTAGCTGTTCTGCGGATTTATTTTGAGTTTTCTTTTCAGTATTGACTTCACGTACCTCTTCAGGTTTCCCTCGGAAATGCTACTTTAAGTTATCGGGTACTAAATTCCATGAATTTTCACTGGTCAAATTCGCCTCCCCGCTTTTCCTCCTGTATAAAGTTGCTGTATTAGTATGACTCCTCGGAATATATTCAAATACACGATCAAGATTTTTTGATTGGAACGAACATTTTTTATTTCCTATGGCTGGCAAGCTGCTAGAGACGTTAGCCGCTACTAAGGACGGAAGCGGTGGTCACTTTGGGATCACTTTGTTATGAAGCCACCTAATAGATGGGCCGCAGTTACCTCCGATGAGGGGACAGACAGTTTACACCCATGCCTTCTTCGGGATTCGAACTCGGGCCCTTCGGTACGGCAGTCAGAATCGATAACAATTTTCCCGTCTGGGCGGCATTGGAAGGAACAGAAATGCTTGATTAACAAACTGTCTTTGGTTATAACATGTTTTAATAGTACTACAGAAGCTGCCTCTAAATACAGTTCTAAAACAACGGCATCGAAAAAGCTGAGGATGTCAGTAACTGATCAGCGATAGACATGGACAGCTTTGCAGTAAGTTAATGAATTGTGTCCGCTAATACAGTGAGCTCGAGTACCTTAGGCAGCATAAAAGCAACATTTGCCTACTTTAGCCATCCTCGTTTAACGCTTCCGCAAGCTTGTTGAATTTATGCTTCTTTGTGTGACAGCCGTTGTCAAGGCCACAGGAGGCCCAACTAGTTATTGACTTGTTTCCCAAATTCAGTAGCACTCCAGTGCATAACAATCAATTTCGGAGAAGTTTAAGAAAGTTATTCGTTGTTTTGAATACCTTCTTTTTAAAATTGAGCGGAGTTTCCTTGAAATGGATGAATCCAATCAAACTTTCTTGCGTAGCACGTTTTTTAATTTACTCATGATTAATGGAATTAGAGCGCAAGGAAGGAGGTATTGGGCATAAGTGAAATGTAATACACGTGAAATTAGATATGAAAGCCGAGGATTCATAATAATACAGCAACTTTATACAGGAGGAAAAGCGGGAGGCAAATTTGATTAGTGAAAATTCATAGAATTTAGTACCCGATAAACAGAAACACAGCAGCATGGCAATCAGTGAAGAACGTGTGGGCTCAACTTAATCCGGACTTTTTCAATGTGGCATTGCACCAGCGCATGCTCTTTACCAGCCGCAACATGGACTAGCATTGAGTGCAGTTGATGCTTGATATTGTCTCAGAAGATGGACCATTGCTTATACACTGAGCTTTTTATCCTAGATATTCCGGTACAGTGACCAGTCACGTTTTATTTGCTCAGAGACGTGCTCAATAAGTGACATATCCGGGCAGTAGGTAATTCATGAAAGTGTTTGCATATGCCATACGTAATTCTGGAACTGTTTCCCCTGTTTCTTCTTTTGCGATTTATTTTGTTGGTCGCCATTAGCGAGGAAATATTTCTTTCTTTTATCAAAACGTCAATTACCATCAACCCTCGGGCTTCTTTCCGCTACAGATCTATAATAAGGTCTCCTCAATTCTCTGCTCGTATCCCGATGTGGGTGTACTCAGTGATATTCGCCTATTTTCGAACTTAACCGCGAATTCAAATAACTGCTCTAGCGTACTCGCGTTTCGTAATTCAACAAAATCCTGAATTTGATGCGACACCCTAGTCAATATTATTCGGATAACTTCCTCACTGGGCTTTTACCAATACAATAAGTTTATGACTCGTATTTTCCTCAATATAAACTCAGTCAACTCTCCATTTTTAATTTGATATCTGCTAAAAAGTTCCTCTTATAATTTCGCCCTGTATTTCATCATGAGGAATGCTTTAAATACTTCAAATTTATACCTCTCGCGGTTTAGTTCATGCAAAAAAAAGTTTCCGATGCCCTTCGTACCAGTTATTTCCCACCGACAAAGTGCAACGGTTGCTATGGTGACCTTTTGTACTTCTGCTACCGGAAAAAGTAGAAAGTGAAAATCTAGTTGTTCCAGAAACGTCACTACCGAAAATCGGCCATCAAAAATAGCTGGTGGTTTAATTGACGCTCGCATCGTATCTATGATGAACTCAAAGGCTCCTGCCATGGGACTTCCTGGCGCCGATGGAGCCTGGAATCTTCGGGTGGGGGCCAAAAGTAAAAGTTGCCTTGTCTTGCGCATGATCTGTAATTCGTTCGGGCGCCACTTATGAAGTTTGACTTGGTCTGGAACTGGTAATAAATCCAAAACCCCTAACAGACGTGAAGCTATTTATTGCTATGTCTGAAAGTCACTACAAAGAATTGGAAAGGTTTATATACCATTTGCTTTCTTTATCTTTATTCATTTAGAACGCTCGCAAAACTTGATATACATATGTAAAAGGAAATAAAACGGAAACGAGTTACAATTTAATAGAAGCTGAGCAATATTACTCCAATAAATTGATTAAGGAGTTTTAAATGTAAATATGGCAATTAATTTGAACAATATTTATTAATATCTGCTTACAGAGTCAAGGATACCGCTGATCCAAATGACCAAGTACTCTGAGTTATTGAAAACAGCTTCCATTGAACAATCCATTAATCAAGCTTTGAGAAATGAAATTATGAAATGGATTGAAAATAACAAAAATGAGCCATTTGTGGAAGAGTTAAGGGACGACGTCCTAATTGAGAGCATGTTGAATCCGCAGGTAGCAAAAGAAATGGAGAGTAACGAAGGAAAATATTGAACCAAGATCACTTGAGATGAGGTTCTTCAATACATTCAGTAACACGAGAAAAATAGTTTTGCAGCATTGCACAACGGAGTTTGCTTTCTATCCCTTAGAAACACTTTCGCTAATTTTCCTTGCTTCCTTAGAATCAATTAAATTTTTCTGCTATATTTTCCTTTTGGAGTTTGGATATAATTCACGTTCTTGTCCCAAAAATTTCTTGTCCCAAAAATTGTCAGCTTCTCCCAAAAATTTTTTATCACAAATCGACCCCTGAGTTTTTTACTATTTGCCTTTTGAATACATTCATTTTTTAAGATAGTTCAAACAATTTAGTCATGGTAAAAATCTTTTTTTTTGAACGATTGAAAGATATTTAAGAAAAATTAAGGGTAAATAATAAATAACAGTAATTGATAAATTGTAATTAAATAGTTTGTTCTTGTGCTTAAATGATCATGAAACACCAAGTAAGGGTTATCTGTCTAATCGGAAGACTAGGCTTCCTGGGGAATTTCGGAACGGAAACTCGTGTTATACAAAAAAGCTTAAAAATCCCATGTAACCAACATATTTTCGAATTAAAAAAAAAAAAAAATTCTGAAAGTTTTCAGATTTTAAATTACATCTAAAGGAGCTAACATTTGGAGTGTTACCTTTATTTATTAAATATCATGTTCTTCGCCCTTAAACCATAAAATTCAGTTCAACAGCAATATCGCAAAGTAATTTTTAAATGAGCATATCCTTAGAATTTCCGCTATACAGTCTCACGCGCTGGAGATAAAGATGTTTTTTCTGTACAACGTTGCCATTGCTCGCTTTGAAATCCTTCAGTTTGTTAATCAAAAATGCGTTAAAGTTTTACAAAATATGAAATCGCTAATAAACAAACTCCAAATTTGAAATTTGGGCTTCCAGATGCCCATATTCGCAGCAGGATTACGTCATTCAAAATTCGATGGCTCTAGGTGCCGTCGTTTTATCACAATGCGAGAAACATGTATACATTTTTACAAATTCTTCATTATTTAATTTCTTTAAATATAATACAGGGCGATAATATTTGGGAGCAACAATTTGAAAAGCGAAACAACGCTTTTAGTGAATCAAGGCAAAATGCCGAAGCGAAATTAATAGTCCTTCTGGACAAATTTCCCCTTTGGACTAAAGTTGTTGCCTAACATCAAGTTTCTACTAATTGTGGAAGTTCGTAAGCATTGGGAGTTTATCCTAAATTTTACGTCAGGTGGCAACGTCACATGTGCGTGATGCAAGTGTTGTATTTATTTCGTTCAATGAGCATTAAATATGGAACACTGCCGTTATAAAATCAATGGTGAAAACGAGTCAATAAGGCTGTTAAGCATTAATGAGTTGAAACTGGGAAATTCTGCAGTGGTTGCAGCAAAAAACATTAATAAGACATTCGGTGGCGGAAAGAGAGACCCATTCATCTATATATCTCATTGTTTGATTTTAGTTTATAGCTCTTTTAGTTTATAGCTAATTGAAATATGGCTTCCAAATTTCCCTCAGAAGATTAGAGATTGTAAAATGAATGCCCCTCTTCTCCACTGATGCGAATGCTATAGAGAATCTATCAAATCAGATCCTCGACAAACTATATGTGAATTCGCCTAGTACACTTTTCAACTGCTACACGGCATTCGGCAATAATAAGAAAAATAAGGAAGCTCTATAAGTGAGTGCCTCACGAACTCACTAATGAAAACAAAGCACGCCATTTTCTCTCTTAAGAAAATAACAAGAAAGATTTCTTCAACGAATTTAACTGGGAATGAGAAATGAATACTTTTCGACAACTGTAGCCGTTCGTCACTATGTTGGGGTATGAAAAGGTTTCAGAACCTACAACAAAGGTAATTTTGCGTCCAGAGAATATGTTTGGTGATCTGCTGTTATTATTCACTACTCATTCCTTCAGAGAAGTAAAACGATAAATGAAGCTGAATATTGTGTAGATATGCGTCAAATGCATAAAATCTACTTTACTAAATTATACCTTAAACAGCCAGTACTTGGGAAAAGACTTGGAGTACTACTGCCACTCGACCACGAATGGTATTGTCAACCATAACGAAAATTAAAAATTTTGTGCATCATCCTCCATATTACTCTGTTCTTTCCTTAGTAGATTATAACTTTTCTACAGCGTTTGAGCAATTTATCGGGCAGTGAGTACCTTCATTACGTCCAGAGGCACTGAATTTAACAAACATGAAACGAATTACTTTGCCATACGTTGGCAACAATGCAGTCATGCTGCTAAAGAATGGTTTTATTAAATAAACAATCTTTTTCTTTTATTCTATTGTTTTTAATCGTTAATAAAATCGGCTCTTTCATTCGCAGCAACCCGCAGTACTAGGACTGAACGGTATTATGCGCTTGGCAGTGGGTAAATGCAAAGGAGACTACATCGGAATTTCTCATATGAATTACTTTCAAAAGGAAAACATATGATAAGCCGTAAAATAAAATTCGAAATGATGAAGATGGATCGTTATCTTTCATAATAATAGTGATACTACTCAAATGCTATAAAACATATCTATTAACTAAATTTTAATATGAAAACATAATGAGAAAATGTATATTTCCAAGTAATTTTTATCAAACTTTATGTAATAGTAATAATGCCATTTGAACAATAATTTTTGTCAAAATTGTTAATTTTCATTGTTTGAGTCTAATAATGTGTCGGAGTTTGAATGCAGTTATATAGTGGCTCCCATTTGTTTTCGGACACTTGTATTTTTGGAATTTTTTCTCATAGATATTGCACTAAATATTGAAATTACAATCTACTTCCAATTATATCCTACTACAATATTATACTTCAAGTTTCTTTCTAAAGTATTCTTTTTTCCCTATTTACGCCTTGTTTGTTGCAAAATAAATATCTTCAAAATATTTCTCGTGATAAAATAATTTATCAATAAATTTTAATCGTTAACCCACATAATAATGCGGGCGCTCGAAACTGCTCTAAGACGATGCTTCTCGTTATAACTTTTTGCTTTAAATGAAAATATATTTCTAAATGCAGATGATAATACAAAATTATTATCTGTATTTAGAAATTATTACTTTTTTAACAAAATATATTAATAGTTTAGTATCTGAACTGAACACGGCGATATGCTACAAAGTTCTATTAGAAATTTAGTTACTCCTCATTATAAATATTCTAAAAGTATTCAAAATATGCAAAGATATTTGATGTATCTATGCGATCTTTGTATGCTATCTTTGATGCTATAAAATGATGGAAATTGCTTTAAATTATTGAAAATGCCTTGAAGTCTAATCCATATTCCAAACTATCACGAAAGAAGGGGATATTTATCCTTTGAATAATCAAACAAGTCTCAAAATTAGCGCTGTAAAACTTGCATCAGATTTAGAAGAATAGTTTACTATAAAAGTTAAACTTGAACCGCTTAGAATAGTCATTAAGACCCATGGATATAATGGACGATCAGCGAGAAGGAAATTCTTTTTCAGCAAGGAAAGAAGAAAATATGCCTAGCATTAACAATATACATAGTAAGACAAGATTTCCCTTATTGAAATAACATTTTATTTTCAGAGAAATGAAAATTTAATACATTTGGGGCTAACAGACGAATTACTGCGTGGCGAAAGCCGAATGTTAAGTGCGGTGGTTTGGGGATGTTTTGCTGCTTCTGAGATGCGAAATTTAGTTTTTATAGGTACTTTTCTGTTATCGTAACCGGATTTAGAAAGGTATGCATGTATGTATGAATGTGTGTGTGTGATTCCCGATAACAGAAAAGTATGAAAAATAACATGGATCAGTATAAATATTAAAAGTATTCTTAATAAAAGCTGAAAAGCATTCAGAAAAAAACAGAATGAAAAATGCATTCAAGTTGCTATCAGAACAATCATTCCAACCATACAGCTTTGAACGTTCGCGTATGGTTATTTTACATCAAAATTCTGAAGTTGTCAAAATTTCTCCATGTTCTCCCGACTTTAATACTATCGAACACATGTGATGCAAGTTGGGGGGAAAAAAGAAGAAAACATGCTTTCAGAAAAGCTCTTGTAAAAGTAGTTCTTACGGCGGAATGAAACAAAATGGAACATTCTTACACGAAAAGATTAGTTCATCCATGCCAAAGCGCATGAAAAGTGTAATTTTAGCTTAAAGAATATCCAACGAAATATTAAAAGATCCGATTATTTTCATATTTTTATTAAATATAAACTGTTTGTTCCGAAGTGTCCGAGTACTTAAGTAAATCAATTTTCAGGACGTTTTGAATAAATTATTTTTTTATCGAAAGCGTTTTGAATAACATTTTTCAAAACAAGCAGGCTTTTGAAAAAGATGGTCAATGGTATATGTGAAAAGAAAAGAGTCATTTCTGTAATATTTTGTAACTGATAACAACTAAATCGCAAAACGAAGAGAAATATTTTTTCTGCCCTAATACGAAAATATACAAAGCTATAAGGAGATCACAAACAAATTAATAGAATTCGAATTTTATAATCATAATTTTTTTAGAATCCTTCTCACAGAAGTCTTAAATGGCTATGTTAATCATCTGCTTCACCAAATGGGAGAAGTGCTATCAATAAAAACTGAATACTTTTAGTTGAGCGATATGGTTACGAGTGAACGTTGCATAAAAAAAAAAGTATATAAAACGAAAATAAAACGCTTCGGGAGACGACGTAAATTCTAGCCCAGACCATTATCTCTTCTCCTTTTAGGAAAGTCCTTTTAGACGCTTTAATTAGAACCAAGAAATACGTTTTGCATCACGCAATTTATCTTCGCACGCATTTTCGTTGTCCTTTTCTCCCGACTAAAAATCAGAGGATGATAAAGCACAGCCAACGCCATCTACATTTTAAACTGGGAACCAAAGGCTCTTTGAATATCGGCAAATTTTGTAGTCAGGTGACAATAAATTTATTCTTTTTTAATATGTTATTCGTGCATGAGCGATCATTTATCATCTCTGTAAAACTGTCCATAGTAACTTTTATAGTTTTCATGTATCATAGATATCGATTTAAAATTTGCAATGGAATTAATTAAAAACTTCGCAAGTTGTATTTTGGTAATTTTTATAATGCTAAGTTTAGGATCAGAATCAGAGCCACGTGATATGAATACCCAGAGGAGCTGGGTTTATCTGCATAAGAAGATTCGAAGGAATTGACTTCACTCCATATACTTTGCGATATCTGGAGATGGATAAGTTGTTGTTATAAACTGTTCTTTTTTCTGCAAGTCAAGTTAATTTATATTGCAATACAACTGAGGTAAGTTTTTGACGTTAGACATGTCTTTAACAGAATCCCTCTAAATTTGTTGGGCTGTTATATGAAGTTACATTATGAGACTCAACACGAAATCACGTTACATTACACTGCCAGGAAATTTATTGTGCATATGACGGAGTAAGCGTCGACAGTACACCACATAAAACCTCTGTTAGATTGACCTAAGGCCCGAAACGAGGTGTTGCCATTCTAACATCCTTAATTCGTGTTTCAAATTATTGCTGCATAACAAACAGAGAAATCAAAATGAAATAAATACATATCTTAACAATTTATATCTTTATTTTATTTCAGTGTGATATAATTTACAATACGTTTAATTAATTTAATAATAATATAGCCGAATTCTAACTACGAATATTTGTTATATTATTGTAATTAATAAAACATGCTCCTAATGCCGCATGCCCCGATACAGAATCATTTGGTTTTTCGCAATAATCACAACTTTTATACTTTATAATTTTGTTACGCATCCTAAGCCAAAATAATTTTCACACAAGTTATTTATAAGTTTTAAAATACTAAAATACGTTATTCATATTCTCGTAGAATTTTTAAGCTTGGAATCTTAATCTAATAATCACAGAAAAAAATGCATTGGAAATATTTTAAATACTTTTATGAAAATTATGTTATGAGTTAGATATGTGACAGTACTGAAGCTCAAAAGGGTTTTCTAAAACACGAATTTTATTACGTTCTGTGAATAAGATTTCATTTTTGAAAAATCATCAAAACATTCATTTACACAGTTATCCGCATTTGCATTCTCATTAGGAACATCTGATAAATTGTCGAAAAAAACTTCGAAAGTATTTCAGTTTAGTTCGTTTTCTTCCGATTTCTGAAGGAGACCATTCCTAAAAGATGCACGAGACGATGCAAGTAATTTGATGATAACGACGATTTGAATTACTAAAGTGCAATTAAAATCGGTAATTAAACAAAAAAAATGAAGGCAATCGAATTTAATACATTGACTGCTGATGTAAGTACCTAAATAGCTAAAGCAGATACAATATATCGAAACAAGACAAGCATGTAGAAAACACGCGTTATCTTTTGATCCGTACGAAACAGATGGCGCGCGAAACAACATTAAACTCGTGATCGTCCGCAATGTGTTAATAAAAAATTCTTTCTTATGCCATATAGTGTATATCTTGGTACTGAATCGTCTGTTTGCTGTTTCGCAAATCTAGTATTTTTAATTCACTAATCGTTTAAGACATTTTTGGGGGGAGGTGCTGGAATTCTCCTCCCCACAACTTCAGAATGTAAAGGGAGGTGGAAAAAAACGCGAAATACTCACATTACTCGCAAAAGTGGATTATGAGACAGACGCGTGCTACCCATTGATCTATCGAGGCTTGCTGTTGAAACGCTCTGTTTTAGAATTAGCTCCTTACTTGGAGCAATTTTTTGTTTTCACTTCACTCTGACATGGGACATGACAGAGAAAATTGGGCGGGACATAAGAACTTCACCACAAGTTTCAGAATTATAGTCCCACCGCGCTAACTGCACATTTCCGTCCCATTTTTGGTAGAGCACATCCCAGGAACGAAACTGAGGATCTTACACCCCTTTTTCCTCTACCGACCAAGCACTCGAGAGGACTTTCGGCTCGACAGTATTTTAAGTGTTCCTATGCCACACGGACGGCAGCGCTCTAACAAATATCCATGCCTCCTTCCGGATTCAGACCCGGACCCCACGCTACGGCATTTAGCCACTATATGAATCAGGGCTACTGGTAACCACTCATGTTTTTAGTATCTTATTTTATAGTAGATAAAAGAGTTTCTTCCATCTGTTTCTGAAATGCAATGTTTAGGTTATTGATCATTAAAAATTATCGTTCCATCTTCAGTTTTTCTTTTCATTCAAAAGAATATGAAATTGATTCTTTTCTTTAGAGAACTGCTTTGCTATGGTCTGTTGCCATTTATACATCTGTGCTTAAAATTAAGATCTCTAAAAATTTTGTATTAATCAAAATCTTTCACGAGTTTGCATACCCATGCTCCCCTCTTAATCTGTTAACATCAGAGACTTTTTGCTAAGCTATCTAATATTTTATCTTTATTTATATGCAAATTAAAATATTGCTCTCTTCAGTTTATACACGGACTTCGAGTTTCAAGAAACGTTATATGAAACTTTGAGAGTAAATATTTTGATCAATTTTTGTCGTATATAAGTCACATTTTTCGCACCATACAAATTTTTCTATCACCAATATAACATTTTTCTAAATATAAGTATAGGGACCAGGAGAACATATGAAATGTTATACTTCGTAATATATTTTTTAAAATTTTAAAATGCCAAGCATGAGTATTTGTGTCATTTAAAACATTTTCGGAGAGAAACTAGGTGTCTACAAACAACGGTTATGAAAATCAAGTCCCGCTAAGGATTTTTACGGAGACGATGCATATTCTTATATGAAAGAGTAAATGCCAGATCTGTTTTAGCAGATTTTAATCTTCTAAAATAGTAAACTATGTAGCTAAAAAAAGTTTTAATTTCCCTTTCTTCAAAATTAGTCCATCTAACAAGTTTATAGCTGATTTCTTATTTCATTTTTATTCATTGACACAGCCAGAAACATTTTTTCAAATGCTGTTAATGAAAGAAGAAATTATAATGCAGCATTTATAAGGAAATATTTGTTCTTCTGAAATCTTAATTTCGAAACACTTATTTCCCGAAATATAAACTCTTCATTTTTTTTAGAATACTTCTGCAAATTTCCATAGTTGCGAATCACTATGAAGTTCCTCAAGGTCATTTTTAATAATAATATTAAGAAAAGTTAAAGCAAATCCTAGGGAAAAGAAACGCAAATAAATACAGTATTCAATATTTAGTTTGGGTCAAATAATAAACTTATTAATTTTATTTTTAGTTTTACCACCAGCCGAGTGGATAAAATCGCTCAATACTAAGTACTTGACTCCCGGATCGGTTCCAGGACAGCTGGCTGGATGTTTATGATTTATGTTGTTTCCTCTGTGTGTGCCATAACTGTAGACCAGATTGCCTGAGAAAGTCCTCCAAGACGAGATTACTTCTGAACTTTTAAACTAGTAAATGATATGAACAATTAAACATTCAACCGAGTAACCTTTAACCGACTCTCACAAATTGTTTTAAATTATATAGTCGAATCCTGCTATAATGAACTTCAAGGGATCGAAAGTCTGGTTCGATATAGTCGATCTGATCAGAAAAAAAAATGGGTCATCTTGCAAGGTTTATTCTAAGTTGATAACAGTTACTTTAAGTTTGTCACACTTTCCTGTCTCTCCTAATTTCAGCTTACAATTTCCTACCAGGATGTATTATCAGAAACGCGTTTAATGCAAATGAGTAAGAGTAATATTTAAGTCGATGTTTCACTGACTTCGTTAGAGCCGGATATGCCAGGAATTTGAAAGGTAAGTGCGATACTTTTGGTGTGCACAATCCCTCTATTGATGTGTTATCTGTTGAAAAAATTCTTGATGAGATAGCTAGCAAAAATGTTGTGTTAAATTCTAGTAATGATAATATTACTGATAAAGTATTAGTTAATAATTCTGTAAATAATGCTTATTCTGATGCTAATAATGATGTTACTGTTGTTAAGAATGCTAGTAATACAAATGTAACTAGTAATTCTAGTGATATTGCTAATGCTAATGGAATTAAGCCGAAGAGGCCTTCCAAAAAATCTAAAAGAGGTGCAGCGGTGCTGCAAGATAATGATGGCTTTATACATCCTCGCGTTATCGCCCGTCCCACCAGAATAGTTAAGTGTAATGTCGACATTGCGAATGCTAACAAATTTGATATTCTGGATAACTCTGATAATGTGAATTCTGTTAATAATAATGTAAAAGAAAAAGATGATAATAACATGGACACGCAAGGGACCCTGAGGTTGTGGAAATTGCTCCCCCATAGGTCAAACCCATAATGGTGAAACCTAATATAAAGTACTCTGACTTTTTAAAACAAATGCAAACTGACACTAAGTTGAACTTTGCCGCTAAAGTGAATGGGGAGTTTCTCAAGGTTTTCCCCAAAACGGAGGATTACCATAGACTGCTATCTAAATATCTCGAAGAGAACTTAGTTGATCATTACCTGATTACACGAAAAATGGACAGGCCACTTAAGGTGGTCATCCATGGATTATCAATGGACTGTTCGCCTGAGGAGATACAAGAGGAACTTTTAAAGCAAGGTTTCCGTTCGAGACGTTGCGTGCAAATGCATAGGCCACGCACGAAAATACCTATGCCCTTATTCTTAGTGCACTTGGAAAATTTTCCGGATGTACAAAAAGTGTATGAGATTAGCAAAATGATGTGCTTTTTTGTTGAAATTAAACCGTACAAAGTGCGTGGGGGTGTTGTGCAGTGTCATAACTGCCAACACTTCCACCACTCATCTGATAATTGCAAACTCAAGCCCCGCTGTGTCAAGTGTGCCGGTGCCCACAAGACGACGGAGTGCAAATCCAAAAAGATAGACACGCCTGTTTGCTGTAACTGTCTTCAGCCAGGCCACACAGCGAACTACAAGGGATGTTCTAAATACCCTGTTTTCAAGCCGGCTGCCAAAAAATCCCAAGCGGACAAGACATCGAACACCGGTTGTTCGTCCAAGCCATCTGCTGTTGTTCCTGGTGTCAGCTACGCCAGCGTTGCAGGCAAAAGTCCTAGCACCGCAGCCTCTGCCCCAGACAAGAATGTTCCACCTGCCGAAACTTCACAGCCAAAAACTGTTGTTCCACCTAACAGAACTGCTGCAAACACTAAAAAATTAAATGTGCAATCACCTCAGGGCCCCTCGGACATTAATGCATTCAAAGAATTATTTGATAGCTGTAAAGAAATTATGAACATGTTTAAGGGCTCATCTATCATGAGTATCCTTTCTAAAATCTCTGCTAAACTACCAGAATTGCGTGCTGCAGAGCACGCAATTGACAAAATGTTTATACTTTTTAATATCTTTGAAGAAATTTTCAGTTCACCTTGTATTGAATAATCATGTCTAACTCTGTATGTAATGTTGTAAATATTATTACATGGAATGCAAATGGTTTGTCTGGCAAGCTCCACGAGCTGCGAGACTTTGTAGATAAGTTCAACCCTGAATTTTTATTCCTACAAGAACACAAGCTTGGCCCAACTAATTCAAGGTATGTTGCTAATTATTGTGTGTACAGAAGCTGCAGAAATTCAAATACAGCTCTTCGCAGAGGAGGTGGTACAGCTCTCCTTGTCAAACGCTGTTTTCCTCATTATCAAATAGCAATACCACAGCTTTCAGCCATAGAGGCCACAGCTATTGCAATCACAACAAACACTAACATTACATACACATTCGTCTCCACCTATATTCCACCATCGAGACAGAGAGCTGTTGTTGAGGCAGATCTCACTAAACTACTTACACTTGGTTCACATGTTGTTCTAGGTGGAGATTTGAACGCAAGACACCGCGCGTGGAACTGCTATTCAACAAACACTATTGGCAAATTAATCTTCGAATTAGCCGGGAAGGCTGGTTATAGCATAGCAGCTCCTAAAACCCCAACACGGTATGCTGTTGGTTCTACAAGTGTTATAGATTTCTTCCTGCTCCGAAATACCAGCGCTGCGCTGGATGTTTCGGTGCTTGACGAATTGTCCTCGGACCATAACCCTGTTAGAATGATCTTGGGTATCAGCAGTTATACCACAACATACAAAAAGGCCTTTCGTACTGACTGGCAGAAATATGTCAAAGCCTTAAACAACATTCAGTACTCTATACCAACGATACATTCGGGGAAGGACATTGACAGTTTGGTCAAGGAATTCACCGAAAAAATTCAATCAGCACACAACTATGCTCGATTTGAAGTTAAACAAACAAAGTTATATCAGCCAAGAGAAGTTCGAGAGATCATAAAACAGCGTAATGCAGCTAGACGCCTGTTTCAAAGAACAAGACACCCGGATGATAAAAGAAATTTTAACAGGTTGTGTACGGCAGTCAAGTCCGTCACTAAAGTACATGCACAACGCAGCTGGACCAACTACCTTGAATCGCTCTCCACGGATGATAATTCACTGTGGAAGGCCGTGAAGAGGTATACAAAATGCTACAAAATCATTCCGCCCCTTAAAGGCCCTGACAGGATCCACCACACTGAAACTGAGAAAGCAGAAACTTTAGCATTGCATCTGGAATCTCAGTTTCGCACTAACAACATAGGTGATACACAAACAGAACATCTGATCTCTAGCTTTCACTCCACTTTTACTCCAAGCCCCTACACAGACAACACCATTTCGGTCATGCCGTCGGAGGTCTGCAGTTACATCAAAACGCTAAAAAATGGAAAAAGCCCTGGATACGACCAAATCACGAATATGATGGTAAAGAGATTTCCTATGAAAACGATATGCTATCTTACTAAAGTATTCAACATCATTCTCAAGCATCAGCACTTTCCGGAGTCCTGGAAACTCGCCAAAGTAATACCTATCCTTAAGCCGGGAAAGCCTCCATCTGATCCAGGGTCCTACAGACCTATCAGTTTGTTGTCCACCATTAGCAAGCTCCTGGAAGCTGTTCTACTTAACAGAATGCAAAACTTCATTGATGAAAGAAATCTGCTCATCCCATACCAATTTGGGTTTAGAAGCAAGCATTCCACTACCCATCAACTCTACAGAGTGGTAGAGCTTATCTCCAGTGGACTGAAGACCAGAAAAGTTACAGGAGGACTCTTCTTAGATGTAGCAAAGGCCTTCGATCGGGTATGGCTGGATGCCCTCATATACAAACTACACCACCTGGGTTTTCCAGGCCACATCACTAACATTATTCACTCCTACCTAACCGGTAGACACTTCGTTGTTCACGTTTCTGGAACACTCTCATCCCCCCGTGCTATTCTCGCAGGGGTCCCCCAGGGGTCCCTTTTGGGCCCCACTTTATTCAACCTCTACGTGAACGACATCCCCACTACAGACAACACTACACTCGCAATGTATGCTGATGACACTGCGATCCTGACTCAAACTGCATTTGTTGGTTCAGCAATCCAACGATTACAAAATCACATACAATTACTTGAGACTTGGCTGACCAAATGGAAGGTCAAAATCAACGTGGACAAGACCACAGCAATTTTGTTCACCAAAAAAGAAAAATTTCCAAATCAGCTGAAACTCTATGGAGAGACCATCCCCTGGGCCAAGCAAGTCCTTTATTTGGGGGTGATCCTCAGTAAAAGATTCTCATGGAACCCACATATTACATGTTGTTTGAAAAAGTTTCGAGCACGTAAAGCATCACTTAACCCCTTAATTGCTCGAAACAGTGTTTTATCTATAGATAATAAGTTGCTTATCTACAAAACCATGTTGCGTTCTATTCTTTGTTATGCATGCCCGGTATGGGCGTATTCTAATAAGTCCATTCGATCAAAACTCCAGACAGCTCAGAACTGTGTTCTGAGACAGATTGCATGTGCCCCATGGTACATTAGGAATGCTAAAATTCCTGAAGAATTAAAAATTGAGCTGGTCAGGTCGTTCTGTGTTCGCCTGGCCAGACGTTTTTTCGATGGATTATATAATTTAAATAATCCCTCCATCACCTTGTATAGTTATGATATATAAGACGATAATAATTTCCATCGCCCCATGTGGATACTCAACGTTTGTATGCCATAATTTGATCTCCTCTGTATTTAATGTGCCCTCTCTCTCCTGTGTTTCTATAGATGAACTATTGTATTCAATTGTCTTTTGTAACCTTTATACCTCTATTTTGTCACACCAAAAGTGCGCACTTTTCCTTGCTTAATTCTGTATTTCATTTCAAAACCACCAGCTCGTTCGGCTTTCTACACATTTGATTATAATTACCACTGCTGAGGTAGAGACTTTAATTTGTAAATATTGCATATATCTTCTTTTATTTTTTACTCTAGTGAGCATCTGCTCCATTTAAGATTATCATAAAAAAACTATTATTAATTTAATGTAAGCTATTTTTTGTATACATATTGTTAGAAACCTACTAATGATATTCGATGAGGGGTAGGGCCTTCGGCCCAGGCACCCTGGTGCCAGCACCATGCGACTCTCAGACTTAGTTAGAGAGCCAGAGTTTCTGACTAGCGCGCGTTTGCCTTTGGGCTACGTATCTCTCTAAGCTATTACAGCGCTCAGCCGTACTTTTAATAGATAGCTTCGCCTATTTAACTGAGATTTAGGAGCCAACTACTTAGAATCCTGATAGCTTCGACTATATCTTTTTAGTTAACTCTAATTCTTATTACTTTCAGTTCAAGCCCAAATGGAAGCTTTGCTGTACGCTCTGAGATAGGAGCCGACTGTGTTCATCCTTATTTTGAGGAATAAAGGGTAATTAACCCTTCCTGACTCTTACGTCTCTGTTCACACACTTAAGCTATTATTCGCTTATCGGTGTAGAGGTTCCCCAAGTTTAACTGTTAAATAAAAGGGTGAAACCCCACAATCTCACAAAATAGAGAAAATTGATTGCTGGATCACACAGAGCGAGTGATCAATATTGCCACATCTGCCAAAAAGATGTTAATAGTAACTTCAAGTTTTAAAAATATTAAAAGTTAATTATAATAATTATTACGTGCAATTATTAAATTTCTTATTCGTGATTTTTCACTTTCGCTATACGTTAATAATTTTACAGGAAAAATTACTCAGCATACAATTGGTTCAGACTCCTCCCTCCAATTACTCATTTTTCACCTAAAATATGCATTTACAATTATGAATAAGCATCAGCCTTGAACACAGTGCTTGACAGCTCAATCAAAAACTCGAATGAGTCAAAGAACCGATTCGAGCTCTTTGTTTCAATGGATCAATAATTCTTCAGTTCAGTGCGCGACACAATAGGATCTCTTAAGGTATATTTATTGGGTATTCTGGTTTTTCAAGAAATGAGCGTCTCACATAGCCTTTTAAAACACAGAGATAGGCCGGGCTGAAGACAAAAGAACAGAAGATTAAGGTTAATATTCGATTTTCGTGTATCTTTAGGTTCGCTATAACCGTACAAAATAATATGAAGTCTATAGGATATTGGATGGGGCGAAAAGGTTCATTCGTTATATCCGAGAAATCCTTGTAGTCCGGTTTTGCTGTATCAAAGTTTGACTGTTTATCATTAGTAGAACAAAAATATTATAAATGAAGCTATTTGTTATACTAAAGTAAAACTGTCATATGAAGTTCGGCTAACATTTTTTTTCCTCAAACACCTCGTTCTTATATACATTTGTGGAATTCTCAGCAACATAGTATTCAAATAAATAATCTGGGTTAGCATCTAAGATACGCAGCTGTCAATATATCGCAGGCGCTTATTTACCAAAAACGAAGTCCGTGACTGATCGATAAGACAATCGGATTGAAATCTTCCAAAGAACCTACATTCCTTTGCTCCGAACCATTTGCGGAGTTTTTAGATCTGTCCGAGTCGCTGCTTTTATTTTAATTTATATTTTTTACTTATTTATTTATTTGCTTATTCTTCTTACCAAGCTGATCTGGCAGCACTTCGCGGCTGCGTATAGTGTAGATGGAAATTCTGCACTATACTTTGATAATTCTTTTTTCTTAGTTTAGAACTATTTGTTTAAGAGATTTTGATAAAAAGGGAACTACAAATTGATTGAATCTATGCACTGGAATTTTAGTTCACTTTTAGATATGTTAACTGTAAACTGTCTGATATTTTATTCGCTATCTCAAATAAAAGTCAAAAAATTTTCAGCTGGCGCGTTTACTCTTCCCCCAACATGGGGAAATTTTCAGCTTACTTTTTCCCCCATGGCATATATTATGGCAGTTAATTCCATCAAGATAAATTCTTGCCTCCATAATTATCTGTGTCACTATCCACTCTCTATTTCCGAGTGGGTAAAAAACGAGAGAGAGAGGAACACAAACATACATGATGTATGTGCTGAATTTTCCAGCATGGAGTGAAGTATTATTACATATGAGACACCTAAAAAGCGTGTACAGTAGGTTTTTTTGCTTGACTTTAAAAAATGAAAAGACCAAGTAACTGCTTAAGATCCGATGGTAGAAATTAAAACAAAACTAAATTGTTTAAGTAATAATAAAAGTAATAAATTGGATTTCAGTTAGCCAAAATAAAGCAAAATTAGAGTGGCCTTTTGAGTAAAACTTAGCTTTTTGAATAAAACTCTACAGCTTTGAGGGCGTTCAAACAGTAAAACTCTGTTTTTCATGATGAACAACATTTTTCCCAGTGACTTTTTGCAAAATATTTTGCAACTTAATAAACCGGAATTAGAGTAATATTTTTTCCTTGAATTATTTTTATTGGATGGTTTCATTTCAAAGAATGTGAGAAACAAGTATTCTCAAAGCGAATGCATTAGAAAGAAAGCTCTTTCGTTCTTTCTATAAGAAGCGATTTCGTTAAACTGCTGCTTAAGCAGTAAAACCAAGCGATTCTGTACCACGTACATGATGTATGGTATTAAATATATCTTTATAATAACTCTGCAAATGTTCATGAAAGTTCTCAGTTGGATATAAAATAAACTGAATAATTGTAATTATTATTAAAATGAAAAATGAAGATTTAAATTAATACGAATTTCATTTGTTGCTTTTAAGCCGCTCAGTATGTTGAAGAATTAAAGGTTAATTAAACCTAAAAGATAAATTAAAGACTTTATGCTTTGTTGAGTAGCAGGTGGCAGGTGACGGAGGACGGCGGCACCTGGCGTTTACCAGAGGTAAGCAGATGCATGCCTTTTGTCCTCCATTATCCAGCGCATATTGAAGAATTTAAAAATTTAGGTAAAATACATTGCCATACAAGGGCTAGGTGGTTGTACATTGGTTGCAGATTCGGAAACAGAGGATGCAAAAAACATATTAAAATGCCAGAATATAAAACAGAGATCATAAAACATAAAAGTAATACAATAAATAAGTAGCAGAATATAAATTTACCTAAGTAGTAAATATGTAGTAAAATAAATTAGTACAGGAAAAAGTAGTACAATATAAAAGTACATTTAGTAGATAGGTGATGACTGACCTTTAACAGAAGTAAGCAGGTGTACATCCCATGCCCTCCTCTGACTGGAAGCAACAACTCCCTGGAGCTCATGGGAGCATCCTTCAGACGTTTAGACGAAGTAGCTGGATAGCAGCAATCTGAGAACTGACTATGCGCAAAGCCGCATAAGAGGTAAATTAAAGACCTTAAGCTTCTTGCAATAGCAATATTTGTCAAGGCAAGTAGATTATATACTGACGATAACGTAAAGTAGAGACAGACAAAATTTGGAAAGGACTGATGATGTTTTCAATATTTGTAATTAAAAAAATCTAAGTACCAGTGTATTGAAAATATATGCTCAGAATTTCTAGAAAATCCAAGACGTATTTGTCGAGGGTAATGAATATAATAATATAGCAGCTAACAAGTTAAAAATAATTATAAATTCTAAAAGATATTCAACTAAATTGCAATTTCTAATAAAAAAAATGTTATTTTGTAAGATAGCAGAGTTAGGATATTTTGGTGTTAGAAATATCTTTAGTCAAGCCTTTGCAAACCTTTTGGACCATAAGTTAAATTGCATCATCATGCATTGATCACTCACTCAAATTAATGAGCATTTTCATTGCATTAAACATCAGATTTTTAATTTGTCTTCCATGTAGCTTGGTACATAGTCAGTTTTCAGAGTGCGGCCATTCGATATGACGTAATATCTTTGAGTTTATTTTGTAAATTATTGCATTCAAAAATCAGAGCAGTAAACAAAAAGCAATAAATGCAGATGATTTAAGTCTATTTTCGATTTTATAACGAGAAAAAAATTAAATACATTTAATTTGAAATCTATCCAGCTGATAACTTTCCGAATATTCACATTATCACAATTAATGAAAAGTGTTACTAACGCTATGTCTTACATATAGCTAATATAGTTACATATAGCAAAACTTTGAGAAGTAAGCGATATTTTTCGTTTCATAAAGCCTGAGATTAATGGATAAAACAAAAATTCGGCAAAGCGGAGTTGTAGCAATGCATTTCATTAGGAATTTTATTTGCAGGGAAAACTTACCGGCCATAATCGCCATATAACGTTCAGCAGTGGAAAGTCGATTAATCGTTGTTCTTTTTCCTTGAGTGAAAAGAAAAGAATTTTTAGGGAACGCCCAGCATATAAAATTGGATTTGGAACAAAATTTTGAAATTAGAAGACTTAATTCGACTGATGAAATCTGAAAGTAGAGTCGACTGAGGGTAATGAAAACTAAGTTAAACGAAACGCAAAATTTCATATTTTAGCATTTTAAAATATATAATGCCAATGCTTTTGTTTTCGAAGATAAAAATAACTTTTAGAAATTTGTATTCGTGATATCTCAATATGCATAGCTGTTGTTCAGTAATGTAAGCATACGGCGTCAAAAGATTTAATTAAGTAGATAGTGAGTAATTTTGATAGAATGTGAAGGTTTTTGCTATTTTCACCGGTTAATTCAGCTATAAAAAGCTATTTTCTCCCAAGAGAGATTTTCTCCTAAGAGCCTCTGAAAAATTTACGTTTCGTATGTTTTGCCGAAAGGTATCACGTCACCAAATAATAATAGCCGGAATATTTTATTAGATTCACTTTTAAATCGGAGTCATAACTCTACGACCAATCATTCAAGGGATATTTAATTGTGTAATCTTTTCTTAAGCACTCATCCTATCAAATTTACTATGCTTGTTAAAATATTAGCAAAGATAAATATATACAGGGTGTCCTATAAGTTCAGCATAAAAGAGTTAAGAAACAGTTTTGGAACCACTAGATCACCGAAGAAGTGCTTTTTTTCCAGAAGTTCGCACGAGATGCTGCTTGCCTTTCACCGCAGAATTCCGACACGTGTCAGACTGACAGTTTACCAATTTAAAATAAATACTTCCGTAGCGTAACATAACATAATGCGAAAAAATGGCAGAACTGCAATACTTATATTTCTAACATCAGTAACAAATGCAGATTGTAAACTTCGGGCAATAAGACTGTCATAACAAAACAAAAGTTATAACAAGTTATAACAAAACTTATGGTTGTTGTGCATATACGAGTATTTTTATTCTTTTTGAAACTAGGAATAAAAAATTAAAATGGTCTTCTTAATTTTAGAGAGAGATAAACCTTTCCATTCTAGGCTGAAACATTTTTGATTCAGTATTTTTGTTGTCAGCAATTACTAAATCACGCAGTTCGCTCAGTAAGTACTATAATTAGCAATGCCAAATTCAAAACGTCATTTAATAAAATACCAATATAAACTTCATGCATTACAAAACAGATACTACTTTCTCATTCAGACCCCTCTGTCTTATACTTGCGCCTCTCAATGTATTAAATCATATCCTCCTCCGAAAATATTTCGTCGCTGAATATTATCTGCACATTTTCCGAAAGCTTTGCAGCTTCATTAAATCTTCACCGAGATGAGCGCAGGTTAAACCATTATGGTCACGAGATGATTTTATTACCCTTTACGCGACAGCATTTTTCACCGCTATAAAATCTAGCGCTATCTTTAAAATAAAATGGGAACGGAGCAGCGAAATTCTTTCTCTTCTTTTTTCGCTTCCCCACATATTTGGCAATTTGAACAGCAGGTTCCAGGGCGTTAATTAATTTTTAATGACCAAATATCCAAAGTTTGAGGTTTCTTCAGTTCAAAGTGATAGTGACACAAGTCTATGTTTGGGTTTTGTAAAGGGATCTTTATTCTCACTGACACTGAAAATTTTAAATTTGTACACTTCGGCTGTTTTTAGAAAGTAATCGCAGAAAGATACAGTTTCCCAAACTACGCCTGATGGCTTCCACTCTTTACGTAAATTTAGAGCAACTTTGCTTTCTGTAAATAAATTTGAAATTAAACTGCAATAAATCCTTTTACGGCGTGTTTGCGAAAGGTGGCTATAAGTTTTATTTGCTTAACTATTGGTCCTTTATGCATAATATAGGTATAGTATATTAGCGCAGAATAATCCACTCTCAATGCTTGTATTCCGAACATAGAGATGAGACATGTGTTTCTCATATTTCTGCGCACTAGCATGAACGGATCTTTACGGCATGTTTCTCATGACTTCTGCAGATGAAGTTTTGACGCTTTTGATAATAGCCCTCAACTGGAGAATGTGCTATCCCTGAAAGTGGGTTTATCATTCCCATTGCGCTAACACGGATGCACTGATTCAAAATTAAAATTCTCCAAGGATTTGATTTACCTTTGAATATTAAATATATTCATCGTGTTAATATCAGTCTTTTTATTATCTGGTAAATAGAAATATCGGAAAATTTTTAACAATCTCTCTTTTCTTCATGGCTCAAACTGCATGATGTAGATTTGTAAGGTTTTAGTTAAACTAACCAAGTTTATTTTAATTTTAAATCTTTTCTATCTCCTCTCTGCTTCAACTTCCTGTCAGAAGAAGCGCGCGTTTTTAGCTTATGCTAATTTTTGAAGTTCAGCCAAGCACTATTTAAGCCAGAGGTAGAAACCTCTCGGTGTGTGAGAGCTTTGCCTCAGATCACGGTCACGCTGCTCAACGTTCGCCTGACCAGCTAGCAGTTTAAATTTATAAGCCATAGTGCTTACTACGTGATTGCATTGTAAAATAAATTAAAGTGCGGTAGTATTTAGTATATCTTGCTACGCACCCTTTTAGATAGAGGCCAACTTCCGCGAATTGCTCTGCGAAGCAAAGTTTAATTTAAGTTCTATTTTAATTTATTTAAAATTGGGAGGTGTGTAGTTAATAGTGATTGAATAAAAGAGGATTTCAAATCCCTTCACGTGCAGTTATTATCCAGCCCAGCAGATACATCAGAACATAGCGTACCTTCCGCTCCCTGTTCCAGTTCAGGACTTAGAACGTAAAGATAAGAACCCTTTACAGAATTTACAATGTTTCCAAAAAAGATGCACAGAACACTAAGTCCTGACAGATTTCTGGAAACTTCGAGATTGAAAAATGTCAACTACCCGAAGAAAGAAAATTATTGAACATTATTTTGAGAATCACGAGTTGAATGTATCATCGTTAATTTAATACCAGTAATGTACAATGGGAATCGATTCATTATCAGAATCAATGATCTTTCGTTAGAATCAACGATTCATCGTCTAGCCGTTTGACAGTGTTTTCAGAAAGCAATATATGCTAACTATTTCCCATTATCAGAAAAAAGCGCGCTCAGCTCCAACACAGCAAACAACTGAAAGTGAATAAGAAATTGCCCAAGATACAACAGAAACTTCTACAAGAAAATGATCTGGCCTATTAACGAAATGCTGACATTCATTTACCTTTACAATTGCTCAAACTCGACTGTGTTAAAAACTTACTCTTTATGAACGCCTAACAGCACAGGTTATAATAAAAACGTCTCTATGAATACCTAATAGAACAGGTGTACATCACCAAGCGCGAACACTTAGCCGGCAACCATTTAGCCGGCGGGACACTTAACCGACAGCAATTAACCGGCAGGACATTTAGCCGGCACGTACATTTAGTCGACATGGACAGTTAGCCGATAAAACACTTAGGCGGCACGAACATTTAGCCAACAGCACACTTAGCCGACAGTGACATTTAGCCCACATGACATGTAGCTGACAAGACATTTAGCCTACAGAAAACTTAGCCAACAGGACGCTTTGTCGATAGAACATTTAACGGCACGAACATTTAGCCGACAGGACATTTAACTGACATAACGTTTATCCGATAGCATATTTATCTGACAACGCGTACATATGGACAAAAAAGATGAGACAATGTTTTAGTAAAATTTGTTCATATTTATCTGAAAAAAAGGCGGTTTTTAGAGCATCTAAAGAGAAGGCTTGTGAATACATACCATATTTTTGACTAAATTTAATGTCGGTTTTTCTTAAAACCTTTCACATTAAAAAAAATTCTTTTTCAGTTAATGACATTAATTTTTCAATACTTTCAAAACTCTAATATTTTAGCTTTTTCAGGTGTCATTAATATTTTTCGACAGATCGCGTTTCATTTGTTTTTCCCTTTGCCTCGCTATTTCTTTAAATACAAAACCGTTTCGCTCTTTCCATTGCTAAAATTTTCTTTCCCACTTCTTAAAGATAGAGACCGAGCCAACCAACGGCTCGCTGAATCCTAGTAGTAGGTCCGGCGTTAGAATCCTGGCGAACGGGCTGATAGCATGGAAGCTTTAAGGGCTTCCTCATGTGTAACGTGTATATAAGTCAGTTTCCCTTAGAAAGTCCTCCACGAAAGCAACCTCTTCCCTTAGACAGACAGCCTTCGAGAGTTTTGCCATAAAACCAAACCAAACCGAAATATAGAGACCTTTGTCTAATTACTCTCGAAATTCATTTCAAAATCAGGTTACTTTTTTGACTAATTTTAAAATCCAGAGTTTTTTTAACTTATTGTTCTTTAATCTAAGTCAAAAATGTGATACGTATTCATGAACCTTCTCCTTTCTTACTCTGGAAATAACCCTTTCTTCATGAAGATATGGACAAATTCTATTAAAACAGCGTCGCAGTTTTTTCTTGTCTCTTCTATATACATGTGTTTCCAAATAAACGCTGTCGGCGAAATGTCCTTGTCAGTTAAATATCCTGTCGGCTAACTGTCCGTGTCGGTTAACTATCCTGTCTGCTAAATGCCCAGGTCGGCTAAACGGTGTCGGTTAAGTGTCCTATCGGTTAAATGTCCATGTCATCTTACTATCTTGTCGGCTAACTATCAGCTCGGATAAATGTACGAGTCAGCTAAATGTCCTGTCCCCTAAGTGTCTAGTTGGCTAAATGTCACGGACCCGCACATCACCAGTCTTTATAAGGATTATAGGTTCTATAATTCCTCTAACAGCTAAGACCTCTAACAGCAGAAATCAAAGTGTCATAATGAATAACAGGTGTGTTGAAAATGCATTTTAAAAAGTATGGATCTAAGTCGTTAAGCTTCTTTTTTTATCAGCTTCATGCAATCCACGCATAAAAGAGGTGAATATTGCGTAATTAATTTATAAATTCGTAGGGAGTACCATTCTAAATTGAATTTCTCCCATACGGGGGTCGTACAAAAAAATGAATTTAATACTTACGTAAAGTTCCCTTTCACAATCCCGAAACTGTTGTCAAAACAACTTTATAAAATTCTACGCCTTATTTAAATAACTTCAGAAACCAGAGGAATGTGGAACATATGAAACCAAATAATCTTCGAGTATACTTTTTTCCAAGAGCTGATTGTTACAAAAGCACTAAAATACATGCTGTTCCAATCCAGAAAGATGGCTAAATATCTAGAAAAATAATTTTTCTCTTTGTCTCAGTTAGATAAAGTGCATGTAAATGGAATTCATGCATGCGTTCTATATCATTACTTGCAACTGCGGCATTTCGAAATTTGAAAATGCATCTATATTTATCATTAACTGAGACGCGTTAAACAATCTACTGTATTATAATTTTGTTTCCTTTTCCATTTACTTTTTTTTTTGTTGTTGTTGTTGTGTGAAGGAAAATATATATGCAAAATACAAAATAAGAAACCTTGAAATTCCTCAATAATTTTGTCACATATTTGTACAATAAAATACTAAGCTTTTAATCTTTCTTTAATGAACATTTGATATTAATGTACAAATGCACCGGTAGTTACACATACCCAAGTTCGATTTACATAATGATAAATTTAAATTTCTTTACTTTGCTGTAGTGGACAGAAACATATTAGTAAAAGTTTTATATTCTTAGCTACAAAATATCATTGTTTTACACTATCTATTAAATATTTCATTAACATATAAAATTACTATCAGCATACATATAAAGACTTATTCCTAAATTTAAAATAAACTCCTGACTATGCATTTCCGATTTACACATAATTTGCATAACCATCCTGTTAAAAATGCCCCATAGAAACCCATAAAATTTTTTACGGGGAATTGGCCTACAGGTACCCGTATAGTTCTGCGTACAGTTCTGCGGGTACCCGTAGGCCAAATCCCTGTAAAAACTCACAGACTGAAACCCGTACAATTGTACGAGTACCCGTAGAAAGAAACCCATACAGCTGTACAGATACCCGTAGGCCAAATCCTCGTACAAACCCATAGAAGGAAACCCGTACAGGTACCCGTACCCAGGCCAAATCCACGTAAAAACCCATACAACTGTACAGGTACTAGTAGGCCAAAGCCCCATAAAAATCCATAAACAGAAACCTGTACAACATATGGGTACTATAAACAAAATCCCTGTAAAAACCCATAGGAAGAAACCAGAATTTTATGCGTATCCATAGGCCAAATCTCCATTAAAAAATGGATATTCCGTGGGTCTATTCCACATAAAAACCAGTAGACAAAAACTCAAACCTGGAAGCTGATGCTGTATTGCTCTATATGATAACACCACAACATACACCTGAGTCATTTTTGGATAGCGTAGTAGATTTTGGCAAAGAAAGACCGTAGCTGTCTAATCAAAGTTTTGATCAGTATTATTGAAAGCAATGTGTTTTACTCCATATTGAAGAGAAATAATTGTCCTGATTACCCGCAGTTTCTCGAGTTGTTTTCCCAATACAAACAATAATCAAATGCTCTTCAAAGTTCTAAAATCGGCAAATAAGAAAAGATAAATATCTTCTGTGCTTTAAATAAGCTGTTTGAAGACTTCATAAAATATTTATAAGAACTGCACGGTAAGTTACATTTCAGGTATACTAATTGTCTCTGAACTTGGCATTATTATAGTTTTTAGCTCATGCGTTTTTAGAAATTTCTTATAAATAAGCATATCGGAAGTTTTAGGTACTGAAACATAAATGCTATAAAATGCAATTTTTTATAATAATATTTTATAATTCAACATGCAGTATCACAATTAGTATGCAAAACGACGTGATAAAACACAGTGACATAACATTCAACATACGAGCTGTGAATAAGTTTAATCAATACAAGTTTACAGTATTTATGCTGAATGTCGTGCGTAGAATTCCTGCACGACATTCAACATATAAACTGTGAAGAACTCTTATTAACACAAGTTTACAATTGTATACTGAATGTCGGGATAAAACGCAGTTGATTTCACAGTCACTTCTATATATTATTTGAAACAGCGAAATAAGACAATGTTCATTTCTGAAAACACAAACAGCTGAAAAAATTCTCAAAGAAACGTCTACACATGATGCATCTATCTTTTTTATCTAAAATTCCAGTTCGAAAGTTTGAAAGCTCGGAAAGATTCTTGCGCTTAAACATTACCCTACGGCAAGAAAGCGGCATATCAGATAACATTTTGTTGACAATAGTTATCTTCAAGGGTGTTAATAAAAAATCATCAAATCTTATTTAGCAAAAAATTACGTTTTAGGAAACAACAGTAACAAAAGATATCTATTGAAGCAAAGCGTTAATTAAATTCAATGATTCATATTATCATAATCGTATCAATATGCTTGAATAATGAAGCAGATAGGAACGAGCAATGTTCTAAGTGAGAACTACGAGGTCACTAAATAATTCCTCTCATCCGATGGGAACCACATGAAGATCAGACGATTAAGAAGGGAAGAATTTTAGGTAAGCAGCTAGCTTTCTAACAAAAGCAGATTTTCAAAGTTGAAGAATTAGTAAAGCATATCATTCAAAAGTAAAATGAGCTACAAATCAAACTGTTGAAACTATTTAGGATGTAACTTCAAAGGATTTTTATATAAGCTTGAAAAATTGTGCTATGAAGATATGAATACCTAATGCATTATGTATGTGAGGTTATAAATGCATGAATAAACAAACTTAAAAGGGCTAAGCTTATTGTAAATAAATTGAATTTATAAATGTGCGTTTTCCAAAGAAATATATGAAAATTATATACTTTAAGTGTAGAAAAATCACGCAGAGGAGAAAAATTTATTTGGATAAATTATATGACGAGAATATATAAGCTTTGAGCTGCTATGGGATAACAAGCGATGAGTAGTTTTGAAAGAAGTCACCAGATAGCAGTACTGTCGTCCTTCGTACTGACTCAGCAACGTCACTGATCACTGAATGCGTTTCAGGACTATGGAGGCATGAGAGTAAAACAGCTATCAGCAACCCTCCCACCGGGGCAGATTGAAGAGTTATAAGCATGGAGATGTAATTTCAAAACAATCGATGCTTTTGTGGTGCTTAAATACGGATGAATAATTTAAGTGAGAGTAGAAAATCGAAATTGTATGCATATAAATATTAATAATTAATATTTTAACAACAAAATATCTGATATGGACACCACATGACTTCCTTGTACGACCTATCAAATTATATATATATATATATTTTACTGTTCTTCATTTAAATTTATTTCCGAGAATTTCGTTAAAGATATATTTCTCATTCAATCAATTCAGTTCTCAATTCGCGGCAAGGTAAAAACGCATAAAAACTCAAAGCGTCTTCGTTAAAAATTGTCAAATATAGAAAAGTCTAAACTACCGAATAAAGTTAAAAAACAGTTTAAAAAAGTTTTTGCAATTAAAATGAGAGTTTCTGCACGAAAACAAGCAATTGGGCCAGCGGGCAGGGAGACAAAAATTTTCAGTGCAGAAAACTGACTGTTAAACAGTAGAATCAAAGGTAAACACAGTAGGATCAAAAGTTTGGAAAAAGACACTTAGGTTAGTGCACCAACAGACTTAATTCACTATTCTGCTAAGAGTTTCAAATTTAACAAATGGCGGCCTCGTTAGACTTAACTCGCCACTTATAAATTGTTGATACTGCTACAACTATTGCATGCAGATTAACTAAAGGCGTAAAACCGGAACATAAGAACAATATAATTCAACCCCTTTTAAAGCAAAATTTGCGCAACTTATGAACATATAATAATAAAACATTAAGCTCGAAGAACCAGGTAACAGAGTGGGAAATATATATATATATATATACAGGGTGTTTCAGCAAATCGGTTACAAACGTTTAGGAGAGATAGAGTACACCTAGACGATAAAAAATCAGATAACAATGCATGGTCGAAAAGGTTTGCCTGGTGCGGTAGTGACAACACAAAGCACAAGAAAGGAAGAACATGAACAGGGTGAGAAAACATGTTTATTATGCTTAGTACAGCAGAAATCAAGAAATGAAAACAAAATAGACCACGACCATCGTCAAATAAAGTATCTGAAATTACGACCCCGGACCCTGATGCAGAGTTCACATCTCCGACGCATGGAAGATCTGATGTTCTGGAAAATATCGGGCATGTCTCGGACTTTCCCAGCAGCTGCCACAATGCGTGCAACAAATTCCTCAACACTTCTAACGGAGGTTTTTTTCTCTCACCGACTTTTCTTTATAGGAGTATTTTAAAACTATACATACAAAACTGCAATAACCCAACTGAAAAAAAAAAATATTTTTGCGTGTGTACGAGAGTTCGTAACAGATTGAATGCACAAGTCCGATAATAGGTTAATAAAATTTATTCTCATCAAAAGAAATATTTCAGAACTCTGAAATTTTCCTCAGAGATATTCGTACAAGTGTTAACTATATCACGTAGTAATAATCAGCAGTTATATCAGGACTCGTATTTCTTTTTATCTGTTTGGCGAACATGACGTGTCCTGACTGGACAGTAAGTTGACTGCAAACTATGTCCTATGGAGTGTAGCAGAGATGACAAGATAAGAACGGTTAAAATTACCTTTTATTTTTTCCACGTTTTCACAGTCGCTCCCACACTTCGGGATACAAAGACCAACCACTTGTGTTCTGAACTAACTAACTAAAATTTAAATAACAGCTAACTTTTAATATTTCACACAGATGACTAACACTAAGACTGGCCATTTAAATTACTACTACTGTAGTACGCAAACTGCGGAAAATTACAATACGTCTTTAGCTTTAGTCTTAAGAGGACTAAAACCTCTGGCCTTACAGGCGGACAGTAAATGCTGGCAAGCTCGCGTGAAGACGCGTGGTAAGATGGCTCACTCTCTCTCCTTCTACTACGCTCTTGGCAAAAAGCCACAACTTAAATACTTAAGAGTTAGCAAGTAAAATTTGCATGAACATATTCACGCGCTAATTCTGGCCGGAAGTGGAAAATAAGAGATGATAGTAAAGTTTTAAAATAAAATAAACGTTAGTGAAACTTAGGATCCTCACATACTTCCCGCCAGAGTTAATAAGTTAGAAACTAAGGTCTGACCTTGTAGAAAACATTTAATTCTAAATTCTAAGTCCAACCCGAGGCCAGTCTTTTACAAAAACTCCTCACTAAAACTACACTGGTGTGCAAAAATTAAGGACGAAGTCGAAAAATTAGCATATCAGCTGAATGAAGAGGCAGAGCGGACAGAAAGACCAATCAATAGATTAAAAAAGGTGATGTACGGTAGCCCATGCGCAGATATGCAGGTAGACGTAATGGGGGAGTGTCTGAGTAGTATAAAGCATGTTGTCGGTCTAAGATCAGTATTTCTGGCAAAGAGATTGCACGCCGTATAGCAGTTAAAATCACACCGAGTTGCTGCCTCAGCGAGAAATGGTGAATAATCAATCTGTTAGACGACATCTGGATGCTTTTACCCGAGGTCGAATCATTGGGAAGTTGGAGGAAGGCCGCAGTGTGACAAGTGTGGCTGCAGAGTTCGGAATTGCTCACAGCATCGTTTCACGACTTGGGAGACAATTTCAAACTACAGGAACAGCTATCCGGGGGTTTAGTAGTGGTCGTCCACGAGGAACCACACCCGCAGATGATCGGTATATTGCCTTACAGGCCAGAAGAAACAGGCGGCAGACAGCGGGAGAAATCGCTAGACACACGACACAGGCGACTGGACGACCGATATCGCGTTTTACCGTGGCCAGAAGACTGCACGGTGGTGGTCTGTTTGCACGACGCCCTGTACGGTGTGTACCTCTAACGCCTGCCCATCGGAGAAGGCGTTCTCTGTGGTGCCGGGAACACCGGAATTGGAGAGACAATGAATGGGGACGAGTACTCTTTACAGATGAGAGCAGATTTAGTCTGAGTTGCGATTCTAGACACATACACATCTGGACAGAGCGGGGAACACGCAATAACCCCTTCAACATCATCAAAAGGGACTGTTTTGGAGGTCGCGGAGTTCTCGTTCGAGCAGACATAATGCTTGGTAGCCGGACCGACCTTCATATCTCCCAAGGAGGTTCGTCACCTGGGACTGCTATTGTAACGAGGTTCTTCTTCCTTACATGCGTCTTTTCACAAGGGCTATGGGTCCTCAGTTCCTCTTCATGGACGACAACGCTCCACCTCATCGCACAGTTACTGTCGAAGAGCTGTTGGAGAGTGAAGATATTGAACACATGGATTGGTCGGCAAGGTCTCTGGATCTAAATCCCGTCAAGCATGTACGGAACTTACTAGGGAGACCTGTGGCAGCAGGTAACTTTTCGCCAGTAACGATTCCGAAACTGCGATTGGTGCTACAAGAGGAACGAGCAGCAGTGTCTCAACAGTTCATTAGCAACCACATATCCAGCATGCACAAATGATGTGAAACCTGCCTAGCAGTCAGGGGACATCATATCCGCTATTAAAGACCGGATGTTTCTTGCTGGACACCCATCACAGGGATGTTTTGGCCTTCAGTCGCATTGCGCTCCATGCTACTTTTTCAATAAAGCTTGTTTTTATCCCTCTGATTTCTCTTTTAGTAAGTGTTGCTTACATTACTCATGTCCTTACGTATTGGGGATCTTACGGTATTAAATGTGTTGATTTGGAAGGCTTTTGTACAAAGTTACATTGAAAAAACCGTCTCGTCCTTAATTTTTGCACACCAGTGTATGTAACCTATAAATTATGTAAAAAGCTGTTTTACAACATTTTCTCCTGGGACAACTATTCATCTGTTCTAGTACCTAAAAACAGGAACTTCTTGTGTCTTATCGTTTCCTTCCAAATCTCTGGAAGGAAAACTATTTTAATCAATTTGTCAAACAATTTAAATGCCACGTAACATGAAGATGTATATTTTTTTTTCTTTTAAAACTCCATTCTTATTTCGTTCATACCATTATTTAATAACTCCCCGTGCTTTCTGACATGTTTTGTAAAGAGAGAAACACCAAACACGGGCGTGTCTGTGTACAAGTGTTCAACACGACCGCCTACAATCAAAACACTAACGTGTTAACATTTAGCGTAACAAGACCTCAGAACACACCTTACATTCATCTCTGAACCCTGAGGTACTATTCTAAAACAAGTGGCTAACTCTGCAGTTTAGCGTCAGAGAGCCTAACTACATTCATTCATTCAAATTTAGCATATACTCACAATGCGTTAAGTTGCATTTATGTTGTCACATTCTTTTAACTCAGAGGTTTTAAAATTTTACAGTCATATAATGCTTTCACTTTTAACACATCACTGTACTTAAATTTTAACGGAACAGTTCACATGTATATAAGAACACATTAACATGCCATTAATTCTACACATTTAAAAATATACAGTTAACTTTCTTCTATTGAAAGCAAGTGATGTTTCTTTTACATTTAACAAGTACATTTCACAAGTAGTTCAGACTAAAATGTCTTTTCTTAACATAATCTTTTAAATAAAGCTTTATGCAATATTTTTAGAATGTTCTTAAGGTACTTTTCTTATACCGTTACAAAATCTTTTACAGTACTGAAGTATTTACACTTTACTATTATACAATAATTTTAGATTACTCGCGAGTATTTGAAAAACATAGTAAAAAATAGGTAAAACTCATTTCTCACCTTTTTGACGGTAAAGGTAGACCTCACATGAGGCAAAACTTCTCCTTAAATTCTGCCACTTGCAGTAAGAACGAAAAATTAACTTAAAATTTCAAAGTAACATAAAGTTTTACTTATCTTTGTGATATTCAGCCATGCGTCTTGCCGCCCATTCTTGAAACGTTGCGAAGACAGCAGTTTGGTTCAATCGGCGTCTGGCTCGGAGCTGAACATCACGCTCCTTGTCCCGCCATTTTCTTTCAGGATGTGTCCCTGGACCCTTGAAGACCTTCTCCTTATCCTCCGATTGTTGTAAAGGTCGCTTGGTGGGCGGTACCCTTGAAATCCCTGGCGCATCTTTGGTCCACTGTTTCCGGGTCGCTCGCTGATCGAGATTCCCGTCCCGCCTTGAGTCTGGAACTGCATTCCCCGGGTAAATTCGTGGACACTAGCTGCGTAGAATACTTTCTGTCGGTTCGCTATTTCTTTTCTCACAAGTGCTATAACTGCGGCCATTTCTTCTAACCCTTTTCATACTGTTAGAATTCCTGTCTTCCTCCTGTTGGAGCCGGTTGTGACATCTCTTTTCTGGTCGGGGGAGTACCTTCCTTTTCTTGCTATCTCCAGCCTTCCATCGGGGCTTTTCTTTTCTTGTTCATATCTTTACTTGTGGCTGACTCTGGCGGTCGTTGTTGTTGTGCCATGTCTTGAGATCGTGCCTGCCGTGCCGGATCCTGTAAAAGATCTTCAAATATTTTCATCTCCTCTGTACTACGGCTTGATTTGATCGATATTTGCCGCACTTTTTTCGCCATTCTTGGCTCTAAAAACCACAACTGCCTGGGTTACTTTCTCAATAGAAAACGGCCCTTCAAACCGTGGACAGAACTTGGCCACCTTATCTTCTGGAGCTGAGGAAAGTGAACATTTCAGCTTAAGTACTTTATCCTCCATATTATAAGTTACTTCCCGTCTTTTTATTTCATAATAAAGTTTTTCTTTTCTTTGTGATACTTCAGTGTTTTCTTTTGCCTCCTTAATTAACTTTTGTATATCCGCCATTTGAAATTCAGGGGCACTTTTTTCAACATAAAACAATTTGTCTGGTGGGTTTATAATCTTCATGCCTAAGAATAACTCAGCAGGAGTGTCGTGTTTGGCGGTCCAGGGGGCGAAAGCTAATTCATCGACATAGTTATCCCAGTTTTTATGAAACTTTTTAACATAAATACGAATAATTTTAACTTTGTTTCTCTTGATCCGTTCCGCTATATTTGATTGCGGCCCATACGGGACCATTTTTAAATGACGTGTGCCTAGTTTTTGACACATGTCTTCAAAAACATTGCTTATAAATTGAAGACCATTATCCGATATAACTTTTAGGGGCGCCCCGTATTTTAAAATATATTGATTTAAAATAGAATCAGTAACTAATTTTGCGGAGACTCGTTTTTAGGGAACAATTTCGGTCCATTTACTAGAATGGTTAACCATAACACGGAGATATCGACTTTTATTTAACTGACTTTTCGGCAAAGGACCCAATAAATCAACGCCAATTATTTCATTTGGAAATTCTGATTTAATGCTATTTAGACACCCGACCGGGCGGAAAGTAACATAATTAACTAACTGTCATGTTGGGCAAGACTGGACATACGGCCTTGTTAACTTTTGCAGTTCAGGAAAATAAGCAGCTTCGCGTACGCGTTGGATGGTTTTCCGAATGCCAGCATGAGCTGCCAGGGGTAATCATGCAATTCCCGTAATATATTTAATTTAAGACTAGCTGGGATAACAGGTCGGATTTCATAGTTATTATTCGTAGTTTTCGTATAAAATAATAGATCATGTATCAGTTCGTAATGGGCCGCCCTATTACTTATTGCCACAATATCTTGGTGGCTAAAGTTTTCAGGATCTCTTAAATAATCATATGTATTTTTAAATTCCGGATCCTTGCCCAGTTCCGTTATTACGGTCTCACGGGAATGTGTCACATGGGATGTGAGCATTGTCACTTTAACATTATTCCCTTCTTCATCTATCTTGATTCTTGACAGGGCATCTGCTACAATATTTTCCTTTCCCGTCGTTTGTTTAAATATCAAATCATATTTTTGGAATTTAAGTACCCATTTTATTAGTCTTGGCAATAGATTCTTTCCTGAATATAATCTAGCGACCGCCGCATGATCAGAGTAGACCGTTACTGAAGAACTTCCAAAATAGACCCGGAACTTCTGTTCTGCTAACAGAACCGCAAGTGTTTCCCTTTCTATCGCTGAATAATTTCTTTGAGTGTCATTTAACCTTCCAGCACGCGCGTTTGCGCAAAATGTATGACAAATTTGGTTTTTAATGCACATTTTTCGCATATCAAAGCTGAGACGTCTGAAGGTCATTTCTATTCCTCCTTTCTACCCTTCCCCACATCATGGAATGTGCCAACAGAAAGTCATTTTACTTTTCTTTTTTTTAATTGGGATTTTGTGCTACGTGGCAGCTTTTTCGTAAAAGTTACGACACGCGCGTGGTCGTGGGTGAATGTTTGGAAAAAAATTTTTTTCTCAAATATTTTGTAATTTTGTGTTATTAATTGCCTTATATTATTTTAATTTGTATATATACAGATCAGTAATGTTTATATCGGCTTTCATGGCAAAAATATATGTGCAACCAGCTGGTTTTGCTCGAATTCTTCAAGAATTATCTGATGAAGAAAAGGAAGACAAGGAAACCTTTGGATATGAGAGCAATAGCAATTTGAGCGAGGAAAATATAGAGATAAATAATATCAGCAGTGAATCTGAACAATATATTTCGGATGAGGATGATAATAGCGATATAGAAAAAAGGAATGATAATGATATGGTCTATATTGGTAAGGATAAATCTTCTAAGTGGCGAAAACAGAAGTATGCAAACTGCTCAAAGACGAAAAAGATGAATATCGTGAAAGTGTTACCATGCCTAAAACACCATGCCAATGATATAGAGGATGAAATAGGATCATTTTTGAAAATCATTGATATAAATATGCTTGATGAAATTTCGGAATGTACAGATAAATATGTAAATTTGCTTAAAAATAATTCACTTATATTTGAATGTGATATTTGTATTTTGCAATAATAAGGTTAATATTTTATTTCTTAACAAATTTATTATCAATATTGACTCATTTCTATCGTTTTTTGTGACGAAAATGGTAAAATAACGGATGTCTTAAGAAATACGAGGCGCGCGTGCTCATATAAAATTGTAAAGCGTGCGTGCTGGAAGGTTAAAGTCCGACCAAAGAATGCCACGGGCTGTCCATTTTGGGAAAGAACTGCCCCTACGGCAGAATCAGAGGCATCGGCTGTGATTTCTAAATTTTCATCATTTTCAACACAGGGGCTTGCATTAACGCTTGTTTTAATTCTTCAAAAGCGGTGTTAGCTTCACCGTCCACGAAAATCTTGCCGTCTTTAGTTTTAATTATAATAACGGTTCGGCAATGGTGGCAAAATCCTCTATAAAGGACCTATAGTATGAGCAGAGCCCTAGAAAAGAAGACAGTTTCTTCGCCGTATTAAGCAGCGGATAATTCTGAATTGCAATTATTTTTTATTTGTCGGTTTCGATGCCTTTCTAGAAAATTTTATACCCCAAATAACGTAATTCTGTGGCTGCGAATTTGCACTTTTCAGCATTAACTTTTAAACCGGTCTCATTTAACAATAAAAGCACTTCTTTTAAGTCCTTAATGTGTTGATCAAAATTACCACTAGTAACAATAATGTCATCTAAATAAATAAAAGTGCTTTTTCCGAAGACGGGTCTTAAAAAAAAACAGCATATGCAAAAATATATAAGTGCCAGACTTGTTATGAAAGCAGTCTTTGGTACATCTTCAGGTTTTACGCTGATTTGAAAATACCCAGATGTTAAATCTTATGTAGTCATGTATTTAGTGGAAGTCATGTTTCGCAAGATTTCCTTAATAATGGGGAATGGATAAACCGGATACTTAATAACCTTAGTAACGCTATCTAATTTCCAGTAATCTATTGCAAAACGCCACCTTTTTGGATGTGTAACCGGATAATCATTATTCTTCTTACATAAAACAACCGGGCTATCATAATTACTGGAGATGAGCGTGATGATATTCTTACTAAGCATATCTTTAATATGCCATTCTGTAATTTTTTCTTTAGACTTGTCACAGTGGTATGCCTTGTGGCGAACTGGCTGTGAATCTCCCGTATTTAATTCATGTTTGGTTACTTGCGTAAATCCGGGAATGTCATTGAACAAAGTAAAAAATTCACTTACCAATTGGCGTAGTTTTTCTTGCTCTTCAGTTGGCGGATGTTCGAAATTCAGTGTGTGTGGGGGGGGTCCGCTTTCACTTTCGGGGGGGGCACCGGTTTCATGGTCAGCTTAAGTGATGCTTGACTGAAATCGAGTGTTGTTTCGGACGCTGAAAGAAAATCTACTCCCAATATTATGCTTTGTTGAAGATTTCTTACAATAAGGAACACAATTTTTACCTGCTCTTCTTTAAAGCGGATATACAGTGGTACTTAGCTATACATTTGCATCTTTGCCCCTGGGGTGCTATCACCGTCGTATTATCCAAACTGTAGATTCTACACCGACGAAAATATTTTTTTAAAAATTCTTCTGCCACAAAGCTACACTGAGCGCCTGTATCCAGGAGGGCGGTGGCTGGAATATTGTTTACTAACACTTCAATCTTCGGAAGAACTAAATTTTGCTCAACAACTGTATTGAGCTCGATGGTAGAGGAATTTTCTTGGCCTTCGGATTTCCGCACCCTCCCGTCAGCAGAAATCCGTTTCAGTTTAAATCTTCTTCCTTCTTTTCTGGGCCTTTCCGCTGGCCTTCAAGCTTTTTGTCTGGCTTATTTTTGAACTGTCGACGTTCGCTTGTTGTTTTTGAACATTCAGGTTTCTTTGACCACTGATTCGACTTGCTTTCGTCGCCGTGAACTTGCCTCTGCTGTGGTCTTGGCGCCCCAAATTGTCTTCGTTGCTTGTACTGGCGTCTTCTTTCAATGTTCGCCATTCTTCTGCTTTCAAACTGGATTGAGAGCTCAAATAACCTTTCCAGAATCTTCGGATTCCTTATAATTCGATAAAGTCTTGTACCTGGGGAAGTAACCTAGGCAAAATCACTTGTATTATTTCAGGATTCCGCTGGATTCTATAAAAAAGTCTAAATAATTGTCTTTTTCTTAAAATGAAGCTTGAGAGGTCCTCAATTCTTTGCTGGTATGTGCTGAAGAACTCCGCTTCTAATTTCGTATGATTCCTTACTACTGGGAAAGCCTTTACTAAGGAGGCCTTGAAATTTTCGTAAGTATAGGTAGGACTTCCCGGTTAGCCCAAGAGATTTTTCCAATGCACTTGAACCAACTAAGCGCTTGACCCCTCAAAGCGCTAGTAGCTAAAGTTACTTTTTTGAACTCATGGACTGGATACAACATAAAGTGGTCATCTAATTTTTCCAAAAAGTTATTCACCGGTGAATTCCCATCGAAACTCGCTGCTGGCTTCATGGATGCTCGCATGGTCTGGACGATGTACCCAAATTCTTCTAAGGTGGCAGCTGGCATTTCTGAATTTTGGGCCGATACCATGGATTCATCAACTTCCTCTTGAAAGTCGGCCATGGGTCTTCTCCTTCAGGCGCCACTATCACGACTCGTACTTCATTTTATCTGTTTGGGGAACATGACGTGTTCTGACTGGACAGTGAGTTGACTGCTAACTAAGAGCCAACTTTTAATATTTTACACAGATGACTAGCACTAAGACTGGCCTTTTAAATTACTACGCTTGTAGTACGCAGATGCGGAAAACTGCAATACAGCTTTAGCTTTCAAGAGGACTAAAACCTCTGGCCTCAAAGGCGGACAGTAACTGCTGGCAAGCTCGCGTGAAGACTCGTGGCAAGATGGCTCACTCTCTCTCCTTCTACTACGCTCTTGGTAAAAAGACACAGTTTAAATACTTGAGCGTTAGCAAGTACAATTTGCATAGACATATTTAATTCTGGCCGGAAATAGAAAATAAGAGATAATAGTAAAGTTTTAAAATAAAGTAAACGTTAGTCAAACTTAAGATCCTTACAGTTATACTTTAAACTACTAAAAACGTTAAATAGAATGCAATGCACAGCGCATTTAAAGAGAAAGCTAATCCGATTTATCTCAGTTCACTATTTATTCAGTTGCGGAACTATAACTCGCAATAACAATAACTAAACAACTGAGTTGAGATGTGTCTCTCCAGCTTCAAGTAGTTTTCAACCGGCCGCGCAAGATAGTTCTAGCATTTTCTGCTTCTCGAGATTTCTGGAAACCAACAAAAGGATGTAATTACGGTTACAGCCAACATAGTGATCAATTACATTTATTCAGTTTCAACACAAACTATGGAGATATCCATTTAGTCAATGTTAAATGCACGTGCTCCTGTATCTTTTACTTTTCCGGCATAGCTTTCTCTTAAAATTTGTCTCGCGCTGCATTGCACGGGGAAATAAAACAAGAAATATGTCATGAAAGTGGGTATCTACACTATAGTATTCTTATATATGTATTTTCTGTTAAATATAATCTCCGTAAGGTAACTTAACCATTTTTCGTTTGAATGTAATTTTAAACATGCAAACTTCATGCTCTATGTATTTATCAGTGACTTACCTGTGCCATCAAATTCAAAATTTATCAAATATGCGGAAGACAAAATTGCATTGTCACAATCAGTTAACGCCCAAGCAGTTCTACACAAGCTATAGTTAAGCATTAACATTTCCTCAGGTTAATGCAGTATGTGGAAATTCAAATTTGATGCATACAAGTACTCTAAAAATTTATATAGACACAAGCACTCAAACTGAGACTTAAATACTACTTATTTATATGCCTTACTAAATATTTAGAAGAATACATTTGATAACCAGTTAAATTTGAAAGCCTATTTTGATTATGTCTCCCAAAACCTAGCCCCGCTTACTTATCAGTTAATAACATACAACGTAATGCATCTTAGTCTATAATCTACAGCTTAATAGGGTGTAAATAAACACTAAATCTTGGAACAAAAAGAACATTAATACAGCCATTTGTGTTTTATGTAAAACATACTTCGGTAAAAGCACGCAAAAAGTAAAAAATTTGGAATTTTCCAAAATAAAGTTCCATATTGCAGAGTTAATGCTCTATATCACGTAAGAAATGCCCAGATTTATGCTGTGCTTAGAACCAACAATGTAATAAATATGTTAAAAGAAATTCTCAACATTTCGTTGCGCGCCATTTTGTAAATGTTCTTCTATAAACAAAATCACCGGCTAGCTCTAAAAGTATTTCTTAACAGAGCACAGAGACAGTTTAAAAGAAAATATACACTAAAACAGAACACATAACATTTACAATTAACGTTCGAGTCACGGGAGAACCCATCCTCATCGTAGCTGGAGTTCGACTGATTGTAAGTTGCTCTCGTCACCACTAGATGGCGTTCGATAAAATAGATCTGTTACAACCAAATAGTATTTCTGTTACACTTGATCTTATTCTTTTACCTCCCAACAAATCTTTAAAATAATTCAGGTTTCGAAGTACCAAAAATAAGAATGGTACTTAATTTAAAAGTCAAACAACAAAAATCAGCGTTATATTTTCAAATTTTTACAGAACTAGTTTCGATGGTTTCGCCGAACCATCATCCTCAGCTGCAAAAGCCCAAGATGCGCTTTTGCAGCTGAGGATGATGGTTCGGTGAAACCATCGAAACTAGTTCTGTAAAAATTTGAAAATATAACGCTGATTTTTGTTGTTTGACTTCTAAATTATTATTTGCTCGGCGTGTTATTGTATCTTAATTATAGAATGGTACTTAATTAGCTTCAAAGTATGCTGAAATTTGAAGTTAGAAGAATACAACTTTGTAACAGAGGGTCCTTTGTTTCGGGTCGCAAGTTTTGTTTGCTATAATTCTACCTTAAATCCATTTAAATCCATACAGAACTACGAAACATAGAACCACAATGCTGCACATGCCACCGAAAGAGATCCTCGAGTTCATCATACCGCTTCGCTTGTATCATTTCTGTCGAAGGAATGAAGTGTTAAAGAATGATTGCCAAGACATATTCTATAATTTTAAATGATCACCAATAAAAGAAGTTTTTCGTTTGTTGACTATTAACTGCTAAATTATGCTTAAATGTATGCACTTGACGAAAAATATGCATGTAAGACAATTTTCCACTTTAATATGCGCTTTCAGGTGTGTATGGAAATATCTTTAAAAACAAGACAGGTGTAAACTGCATACATTTGCATAGTTTTTAAAGAATACATTTTGCATATATACTATTTTGCATATATATATATTTTGCATATATTTTATACATTTTGCATATAGTTCTAGGCACCATTAATAATAAACGCAACTTTTGATTACCTTAAATTAGTATTAAAACTCCAGTTATTTGAATATTAAGAAAAGGGATATTTCAGTTGAAATTCTGCAACTAAAGGATCGATCAAATTCTTGAAAGGAAATAAATGCGCTTATGCTGACTGCGTATTAATAAAAAAGGGATTAAAACTCTGCGAGTGTGACTACAGGATTGCTTGTTGTACCACAATGTTCTGCTCGATGTAATAATTTTTTCATTTGAATTGGAATTGAACAGTAACATGAAGGTATAATTTTTTTTATTTAGCTTACGTGTATTTCGGGAATGTTAAATACAGAATTTTAATACATAGATTTTCCTTAATATTTCATACAACGATCAAGAACTTTATCTTATTTCTGCCATTTTTTACCATATATTTTATCTTCTTTCTAATTCTTGAATTCTGACGAATTCAAAATTTGCTTTAGTTTTTTTGTTCGTATATCAAACATAGTGGTAAATGGAAAAGAGGGATTACGAAACTGTAATCTGCTGCTGATGATTCCAGTTTCTTATTAAAAAGTTAATAAATGGAAACATGATTTGATATTTTTAATCGCCAGTTTAGTTAATGGTTAGCCGAAACTTCCTTTCAATTTTAAAACTGATTTTAAGAAAACTAAGTTTAAATCTTTTATGAGTGCTTTCATTGGTAAGTAAACTGAAAACTTAATTCATGCATTTGCTTGATTAAACTGAAAGGTTTTGTTTCAGTTACCGAATAGGCAAAGTAACAACCTTGTGTTTGGCGTTTAGTAGCAGCTACAGTTTTAGCTAAGCCGTCTTCTCGATTGAAATATTTTTATCCAGAAGAAGTAGTGAAGAAATGGCTTCTAGAAAGTGGAAAAAGATTATAAAATTCCTAAAATATTAACATTCAGTGAAATTAATATTAGGATATAAAGCATAGAAATGGATACTGCTGGGTAGCGCACAAATGATTATTCATTCAATTATGATCTGGGGTATCATCGCATTTGATTAATGCGTAATGCAATACATGACGTTAGAAATTCCAGTTACAGTACAGATATATTCAGAAAATTAACTGCTTTTTACCTTATACATCATATCATTTAGATCTATTGTTATAAAATAATAAACTAATGATAAATGAAATCCCAGCATCGAGAAGTTGTACTAAGAAACGAATTGTTTGCTCATCTGATTGTTGCATTATTGAAATAGGACGCCTATTCAAATTTCGCGCTTGAAGGATAAGCATAGGGCCAATAGCGCCATTATGAATATACAAATCACGTTTGCGATGTAAATTTCGTGGGTTTTATGTACTTCTGGAAGGGACATTGTGAGCGCAATTTGAGTCAAGAATGTCTTTAGGGCGATGAAGACGCAGTATCAACATCTTAACTGGGTTGAACGAGGCCATCTAGTACGGCTAAAAGAAGGTGATTTTCTTTTAACGATACTACAGAACAACTTGGCAAAAATGCTGTGCATACATGTCGGCAGCACTAGTCACGAAAAGGTACTATCTTAAGAAGACGGGATTCGGAGCACCCATGCCACCACTCAGAAGGAAGACCGCCGTATTCGCCGCAAGTCTATGGCATGTCCCACTGTTGGCAAAAGAAATATAAAAAATATAAAAATATAAAAAATCGATTACTTGAGGGACAGCTCCGATCCAAACAGCTAACTCCAAATCACCGCCATCTGCGATTTCGGTGTTGTCAAGCTAAAACTCAGTGCAGGAGGAATGGAAATCTGTCGTTTTCTCATATGAAAACCATTTCTGTCTTGGTGCCAGTGGTGGTCGTATGTTGGTCAGAAGGAGGCCAGGTGATCGCTTGGAACCAGGCTGTCTACGGCATAGACACATTGGACCTACACCAGGAGTTATGACCTCAAAAACAATTTCCTATGCCAGCGGGAGCACTCTCGTTATTATCTCACATATCTTGACAACAAATTTGGACGTGCGATTGTAGCGGCTATGGTGCCATTCCTGAGCAATATTCCAGGGGCATTTCCCAAAACGATAACTCTTTGCTTTCTACCACAGCTATCACACAATATGCTCTACAGAACGTCGATATGTTGCCTTGGCCTTCGAGATCACCCGAAATTTCTCCCATTGAGGATGCATGGGATGTACTTGACGACAAATTCAGAGTTATCCACAACCATCACGGAATGCTGCTGATACAGTAGCCATGGAACTCCATACCTAAAAATGATATGCTGCACCTGTACAACACAATGCATGCGCATTCAACATCGTGGCGACTACAGCAGTTATTAATGTCCCACCATTTCACATTTGAAATGGCTCTTCTAGCGCATGCCTGTGACCTTGAAACATCAATCAAATATATATGTTACCTAGATAAATATTTTTCTTACATTTTATTCCTCTAAGCTGATTTCTTCTTTATGTTGGAATTTCATTTTCTATTAGTATATAAAGAGACGAAATTTTAACAGTACGTAAATTGTTATTCAATTTGTCAGTTTGTTGCGCCAACAAACAATGCACTGTTGTAATCTGAAACGTAAATTAAACATCTTATGATTGGTCATTTTTCTCAGAATTGCAAAATTTCCAGGCTGCTTTTATTATAATAATATGATGATAACGTAACATGACTTGATACAAAAAATAAAGAAATAAATAAAATGAAGAAAGAGGAAAGAACAGTTGTAAAAGTGTTCAATTTTCAAAACTGAATATTGAACTCATAGAAAGTTCTATAAATTAAAACTTGTAAAGAAAAATCTTCAGAATTGGATTTAAATAAAAGGAAAAAAGGAGAGCGCAAAATATATCATTTTATTTACTATGCACACCCTTAGTGCCATCAATTCAGAGTTCAGTCTTATTCTTTTTTTAAATAGAATTGTAAATATATATATATCGGTCACCAATAACAAGTTATTTGATACTAATGAAATTTCGTCTACGACTTCGAGACATATTTGATCGGTATGCAAATGATTAAATTTTGGCGGCCAATGAGTGAATAGCTGCAGTGTATCGCAAGTTAACATAGATATAAGTTGCTAATACTTAGCAGCTGCAGTGCATCGCAACTTAGTATAGCATGTGTAAAAGACAAGAAATTCTAATTCTAGAGCGTAACTTTAATTTCATTTTGATTCCATCTCTTCACTTCAGCCGTAACAATGCCTCACGAAAAGGTTCGAGCACAGTATGAAAGCATATGTCACTGATTAAGACAGGTCGTGCAATCAGCCGAAAAGAAGTAGGGTGCTTAAATCGAAGGATGATCTGATATTTATATCCGAGCGATTTAGCTCAGAGTTACTGCCGCCATTCGATAATGCTGCCAGAGAAGTTTGAACCACGGCTGTGTGTGGTATCAAGAAGCAGCGAATCTAGTTTAATTTTTTTCTTATTTAATTACGGCAAACCACGCCAAGACTATCTGACTGAGGGATGCCTTCGTAGAGAACTTGTTAAGGGAAACAGGCTCGTATACACGTTACACAAGGGGAAAATCACGAAAATGCCCATACAGCCAACCCGTTTCCTGGGATTCGAAACCCGAACCGCACTACAATGTTCAACGATTTTACCGTTCGACCAGTGGTGGCCCAGCGAATCTAGGAAGACGCTAGAATGTGAAAGCTGCTGTTTCAGCACCTGATTCATCATTATCAACGATCCAACATGTAACAGGTGACACCAATGGCTGCAAGGATCCTTGATAGGGACGTCTTTATAATGGAGTCCTAGTTTTATGCAAATTGCCTACTGTTCGAAAATACGGAGATCGTTTTTAATGGTGCCTTATCTGTCCACGAGCTAGACTGCTGAATTTTTAAAAATGAATTTTCAAAAATTTATCGAATTCCGCTAGCTAGAAAGTCCACCGAACTGAATTAAATCGATATTTCCGTCAATTTCGAAATGAATCACATGCATGAAATTTGGAAAATATTGCTTATTGCTACCAACAATAAGGACATTTTATCTTTATCTTGTCAGTAGAAGGAACTTGCATATGGTTTGAAACATGACCCCCTAGACTTGCCACAAAACATATGTCAGAGATAGCATTATTCATTTTGTCAATTTAATTTTAAAAACACTATTAAATTATTAACTATTTTTATTAGGAAAATAATATTGATAATAGATATATGAAACAATTTTTTAGACCTTAAATCTGAGGCCCCAGGCGCTGTTCGTGTTGCGGAAATCCGCCGATGTGAGTTTGTAAATTTTGATTCCCTTTTGTTATTCCATATCTTCCACTAGACAATCAGAGCACTTGAACGATATGATGTTGATAGTGGGAAGTGGGGATAGAGGAGTGTGGAACCAGAAATTGACTTCTCATCTCTCCAGAACTGAACAGGTAATCGAAAAAATCTCTTGAACAGATGACGCTTTGAAGAACTTCTGAAACGCCATATTTCACCATAGAAATGGGAAATAAATTCGCGCCCTTTTAGCACGTGATCTGCGTTCGACAACCCATTCACAAACACATCTCACTTCGCAAAGAATTCTTTTTCTCTTTTCTGCTTTTGTTTTTCTTTTCCTTTCTTTTTATCATCGGCCCTTTCTTCAAATATTTTGGCGCCATTATAAGCCTCGCCATTTTTCTCCTCTTTGGCTCTGCGATATGCTTTCTTCGTTCCCTTAGAATCCAGAAAGAGAACTAATCCGAAAATAAGAAAACTGGCGGACTGCCAGGAGCATTACTAGCAATCCTAACCCGATCGAACTCTTGCGGAGCTTGAACTAACATAGACATATTCTGTGTTGGTCCACTATACACACCAGTCCGCAATGAAAATATTTTTATCCACCGAGCTTCCCTCTAATGTACCGGATGAGGATGTTTGGTGTCACGAGACCCACTTAAAGCATAGCACAGATTATGTTACTTAAGCACTTGCATGTTACGCATCTCTAAGAGGGGTAAATTTACGCAGTATAGTATTCTTCACTGTAAACTTCTAGGATTAAAACTAAACCCTGATTATTCTGAAACCAAAGTGTTCCCAATAGAAAAACTGATCTTTGCGTGCAATGTTAACGTCAAGAATTTCTTAAGATAAAGTCTCGCATTTTATTTTATAATTTTTGGAGAAATTTCACAGCTTCTCAAAATCCTTTTCAAAAAACATCTTCTACATAAGGTTTCTTAAACAAAAGCAAAATAGATACATAATGTGCTATAACTTGAAAAACGAATTTTATTTATTACAATAAATTCCTGCCTAAATGCAAGCCTTCTTAAATTGTGAATATATACATAATAAATCAACTGTGTTCCAAATCATATCAGCTAGATATATTTATAAGAATAAAATAAAAGCGTAAATTACTTGTAAGATCTCTCTGGCCCAACTTGTCAGTCACTGGGATAGTGAGTCACAAAAACGTGCGAAGGGGTTGAAACCCTTTTATTGTACTTTTAAAATTACAACTGCGTCTACTCGACGCTCACAAACTGCGCCAACTCGGCGGTTGAACTAAAAGTAAGGTAAAACTGAAAATAAGAAACTAAATGAACAAATGTCAAACACTACCGACGAGGCTCTGAGATCTTAACTAACCGCGTTTTTAATTATCGCTGATATTCAGCAAGATTACTGATTTAACAGTTGAAG
>KK119125.1:448151-521476 GCA_000611955.2 Stegodyphus mimosarum
CTGCGCGTGCCTGTAATTTACATACTCTGGCACGGGCATTTCTAGGGGAAAAATGAAGGCTAAAAAGGAAAGGACTATGAACTTAAAATAAATGTTAGTTAAAATAAATATAAATCCTACATACTAAAAAAACGTTTTATGGGTTATCAACCACTTTGTCAGAGACTTAAAGATTGATTAAATCTGAAGTATAAAAATCTTTGCTTTGTCAAATGGAAGCGCTCTAAACGCTTGCCAAAATACGTGAAAATGAAATTAAGTCTCTTATATATTTTGAAACAGCAATCCTTGATGAGTCATATGGATGATAAATGATCAGGCAGGGTAACATAACGGCCAAAAACTTTAAGGACAGACACTGCAGACATTTCTAATACCAAAAAAATAAAATAAAAATTAGTTATTAAGAAGTTATTAAGAATTACGATTATTTCTTTTCAAATCTCACAGTTTGTGATTCAGTATAGCTCTACTTTGAGTGATATAAGTTAAATGTAAGTAAATAAACTTTAACTAATACAAGTTATATGTTATCTTCTGTAAATTGACTATTTAATAGACCGCATGATTATAAATTAAAGACTGCTTGCCTCATGTCTTGCTAAGGTCCAACAGATGATAAATTGCATGGCAAAATGCCATAACGTAGAGCTAAAATGTGTCAAACGACCTTGCTAAAGCCTTTTCTAATATGAAATTAATTTCAATATTTTCTTTTAAAAATAAGTGCACTTGTTGAAAAATCCATTTCGTCAAGACATGTATCAAAGTATTACTTTACTCGATAAATTTCATTAAGATGTGGGTTACAATTATAATACGGTGTCTTGAATCATTAAAATGAGGGTACCCTATCGATAAGATTTTTTAATTTCAAATAATTTCTTGCAGACATTAAGCACGTAGAGAAATTAAGACAATTAGCAAAAGACTTTAGATATGAAGCAATTAAAATAAAATCTATTCAATATATGCTACATACAATATGCTACATGCTTTCTTACCTACTACGCATGTAAAACTCAGAAATCAATAAATACTATAAAAATAAGTTTCGGTATTTACACAAATTTCGTTCAGTTACATTCCAAAAATGGATAACTGCGTTTAAACTTCTTCTTCATTGGCTCGACAGCTCAAGGTAGGCCCTCGCCTTTTGCAGGCATCTCTACTTTCGGCACTGTATTCAATTTTTGACCTTTAGAATGTTTAAGCCATTTTTGGCACAATCAATCTATCTCACCAAGGGGTCTACCCCGAGGTCTGGTTCCCATGGGCTTTGCCAGAGAGATTTTCTTACGACACCGATTTTCATTCATTCTAGCCAGATGATCAGCTCATTTAAGGCTCTGTAGTTTGGTTTTGTAGAACTTTATACCATCAGGTTGCCTGGAGATCTCGTATAGCTCTAAATTAGATCTTCTTCTCCACGATCGATTCACATGGACCCCACCAATATGCAACGCAAGTATGCAACGCAAAATCCTTCTCTCAAAAATCTCCAAAACTTCCTCATCATATAAAGTTAGCGCCTGAACTTCCCACGCGTAAGTCAGGATAGATCTTATAGCATTTCAGAAGTTATCTCATTTTCACAATTCATCTGCGCTTCCAGATAAGTGAAACTGCAGAGTATTTCGAATCTATAGCTATTAACTTTTAAATGACAGTAGTAAATCAGATTTTAAACAAAGCTATATTTAGTTTTATTTTCGCTCACAGATAGATTAAAACATTTTTCTAATGCCATTAATGCCTATTTAAGAACAACAACAGTACGAGCAACAACGCAAATATCATCTGTATAAGCCAGTAATGCATTTTAACTACCCATGAACATTTTATTGGCATAATTTAATTTTAGAATATCAGGATGTTTTACCAAGTTCGAATGAAGTAGTACACAAGTGAAATGACGAATGTCGTATTTGCAGCTAATCCTTTCACTAAACTCCGCAGCAAGATGCCTGATTCCAATCCTTCCACACTGCCATTATCAGCAGGAAGTCAAGAAAGAACTCGAGATGATACTCAGTATTTTTTGAAGACCTGAGTTCACATTCTGTGAAAATTTATGCTGGCTTAGTTTGCAGTTCTTCAGCATTGCTGCGAATTATTTTAGATTGCAGGACTGATTAGTCTGTTGTAAGGTTTATTTCAGTTAACACGTTATTTCTATGTTAATGTCTACCCTACACAGCTACTGTTTCGTCTTAACTACAAAAACAAAAGCAAAAAAATTAGATGCGTTTTCAATAGAAGCAAAAATCTAAGTTTAAGGTTTGGCAGCTTTAGCCGACTCATCTGTGATTATTCGTAATTATTCCTATTCATGCTAGCCGGTAAGTTTTTCTCTACTTGAAAATTTCGTTAATAGTATAGGAATAGCAGGTGGATAGGCTCTGAATTTGAACTTCCGAATTATAAATGCATTGTTGTCTGTCAATCCCGCAAGAAATAGATACTAATTTTATTGCTTGTGTTATTTCTGTATTTCGAGTCATAGTTCAAAATAACGTTTTAATTGTTTTATGCTGTTATTAATTTTATATTCTGCCTCTCCCGGTATTTACTCGCGTATTTTCTACTAATTTTACCGTATGAAAACCAAGAGGGAATAATTATATGAATAATTTTAATTCCGAAGGACGCAATTATAGTAAGAATATAACAAATTAAAAGTATTCTTGCATAAACTACCAGTAACTATGACAATATTATTTATTTAAAGGAGACCTTCATTTCAAAAAGCATGCATGGTAATATTAGCATTTAGATAGAGTAAGCAATAATACCTAGTAAGGTAATATCGCGTGCAATAATACCTAATAAGGTATTGTAATGTTAATATTGTAATATTAGCATGCATGATTTCAAATAAGATACGTTTGTTTCTACTTCCTTGTATCTCGAAGCGTTATTTCTACTTCCTTGAAGTTTTCCTTCTCTTATTGCTGTCCACTGCCAAAGCTTCGAATCATTCAGTACTGTTGGTTAACTGCATTTCTGTTGCTGCCGTGCCGTTGGAACTCTTATGCTACGGATTGCAAATCGCCGTCATCATTACAATTGTCATCGTCTTTGTCACCGTTCAATATGTCTTCTCGTATGCAGTAATATCAAGAACCATAACGAGCAGCAGATATCCACGTTTTTTAGAAGATCTTCACTATTATTGGGTCATCAGTTAGAGACCATACACCCAAAATCCTCCAGCGAATCAATTAGTAAGACGAAAACAACCACATCGTGGATGAAACAGTTTTAAAATTAGGAGAGCTCGCTTTCTGAATGCCTTGAGAAAGGAGAAAATTGTGTGAATAATAAAAAAAATTCCGAAATTTGTGCTAAAACACAAAAGGAGAAATACGGTATATCCGCAACAGGATGACCTCCATGGAAAACTTTTTATGGATGACTGACTGTTATCCACATTACACATAAACAAAACCACGAAACTTCTGCTGCAATCAAACCGTCCGAGATTTGAACCTGGGTCAAAATACCAGCATTCCATGATTTTACCCCTCTGCCACTGGTAGGGCAGTGCTCTGGTATTGATTGGTAAAGGCAGAACGGAAATTTCTCTGACCTTCTTGAAGGTTAAACAAGTGTTTAGCTTTAAGTCATATTCAGTTTAATCTTATACTGTCATTAATAGTTGTTCCTTTAATTTTTCTGTCGAAGTGATAGATAATTTAGTTTCCTTAAATGAGAAATTTTCAGGCTTAATCATTTGAAACAAGAAAGTTCCTTTAGTAACGGAATGCATGCAGTCATTATTACAGGTTTCTCGGCAGTTTCCAAATTTCCTTCTTTTTTTCTCTGACAACAAACCTTTTGCTTCCATTATTTTAGAGGACATTTCTGAAAATTAAAATCCACTATCCAGTTTCGCTGATTGTGGAAATGCCTCCTAGATATTAATCGAATTCGTGAAAAGAGATTATATAGGGGCACGTTCAGATGTATTAAATGTTGCTTGGTTATAAAACGAAAACTGTATCTTTCAAAGCTGGCTTCAAAAAAAGGAAAAAATGAAGGGGGGGAAGAAAGGAAACATTAGAGTGGAATTTTGATTCACGAACAAATTTTCCAAACGAAAAATATCTTGGATGATGAATGATTTCTCTAGATTCACGAGCAAACCGGCAGCAAATGATTCTCCAAAATGCAGCTGATGCAATGGGAAAAAATGTGTTCAGAAGAAGAAGGAAGGGAAGATATTTCTAATTAAGTTTGATCCGCAAAATTCGTGCGTAGTGGGGTAAGATGTAAACATTATCACTCTGATAAAGCAGTAGTAGTAAGCCGCAACATAAATATTTGCAATGACAATACCATGTCTTGCTTTAAGGACATTTTAAAACACAGACAAGAACAAATCACAGTGGGTAAGTTTTGAACGCAACAAAAGTTCGTTGATTCTCAAATAAAGGCGACTAGTGTTAAGAGTAAAGAAAACGGAGGGAAAATCTGAAAGCTTTTAGATTTTTCCCAAAATGGCCTGTTAAGGTTTTTTACGCTCTCGCTGAGCTCGCAGTCTACAACTCTGTGTTACACTCACTCCTGTTGATCCCCGCTCTTTTTTTAATCTTTTGAACTTTATTATTAAGCATCGCTTCCTTCGCGTTTACGCCATATCCAATTCAACAGCAATATCACAAAAAATGCAGCATAGCAACATATGTTTATCCCTATGCAGTGCTAAGTTTTGGCATAGTATTTTCTATTTTTTCAGTCTTTCTCGATTTATCATATTAATATTCAGTTTTCTTAGAAGGATGGCTTACAAAACTTATTTTTGCCTTTTTATTATTAACGTTCCGTCTTTTAATTTTATTTATTATCATGTTCTTCTCGCTTACGCCGCATAAATTCAATTCATCAACTGAATCACAAAATACTTGAAAGCGGCATATCTTTAGAATTTCCCGTAGACAATTTCGCGCTTTGGAGATAAAAAGTGTTTAATTCCTAACAGTGTTACCACTGCTCGCTTTCAAAGCATTGAATCTGTTAAACAAAAGTTCTTTAAAGTTTTACAAAATATAAAATATAAAATTCGAAATTCAAAATTCAATCTTCCAGGTGCACGCATTTTGGTGGAGGACTACGTTTTACAAAATTGGATGACTCTAGGTACCGTCGTTTTTTCACAAAGCGAGGAATGTACATACAAACGTGCAAATTCTTCATTATTTATGTTTTTTAAAAAAAAAAGACAGGTCGATAATATTTGGTGCCAAAAGTTTGAAGAATGGTATGCCGTTCATAGTGAAATCCCATTCCGAGACTAATACCTCCTTTTGAGTTATAAAAAACTCAGAAAGACAGCAGCTGCCTGATACTCAAACAATAACATTTTTCGTCTTTGTCTTTTTCGCCGTTTTCTACTTAACGCCGTAAATTTTGTTTCATAGAGAATAGGGTAAAATTTAATTGAAGTTTTCTTATTTTTTATATGTTTAGTATTGTGTTAAATATTCTGTATTTGTTAGATTCAACGAAGTTCGTCTCTTTTCTTTCCGAACTTACATCCAAAGTATTCTTTTCTAAGCAACGATTTGGAACACGGGAACGGATTTATGCATTTTGCATTAGTTCCTACGGGGAAAATTTTTTTGGCTTACGAATATTTCGGATGACAAATATCTTCAGGAACGAATTAATTCGTGAGCCAGTGTTCCACCGTATATCGAAAGCATGTTAAACAGATTCTTTAAAAAAAAAACCGTAAGTAATTTTGAACTGAGGACGGCAAAAGTTGATGTTTAATAACTTCTAACTAATTCTGAAGAAGTCTCTCTCTTCAAAATCAGTTAAATAGAAGCATAATAGTGCAAAGCTTAACACAACTAAAATCTGGCAGTAACGTTAAATATCGAACTGTGAACAAAGAATTCCATGTGTTGAAACGACTAGCAAATCGGAACAACTGAAAGATACACTTTCTATCATTAAACAAACTTCCACGCAAAATGAAAACAGGTTTCAGTTTGGTGAGATTTTATTATTGAACAAATAAATAAACAATGAAATAACATAAAGTAAACGAATGTTATTTCTATTCAAAATGCATTATATTTTCTAAAATATTACTTCAAAGTGTTTAATTGTTCAATGTTAAAGTTGGGATATCGGCATACCTTTAAAACCCCGAAATTGGCCAAAATAGGGAATTCGCATTTTTATTATAATAATAAAGCCGTATTTGTTTTGTTTCGAATTTTGATAAAAATTTGTTTTTAGCTTATCTAGAATTTAAGTTACATCTGTTTTAACGTTATTTAATAACTCATATTTGAAATTGAAATTAGTGTCTTGCAAGCCGAAGATTCAACAAAAGTTTATTTATGATTTTTTTAATTAGCATTTTTGATTTTTTTAATTTAACTAACATTTTTGATTTTTTAAGCAAACGAAATATTCATGCATAAGAATTTCATTTTTGAAAACATTTAATTTACAGGTTGTAAACTGATATTTTTGTTAATCTAATAAATAGTTTGATATCTATGTATTTGTTCCGAAACGTGCACCATGGTTCTTATATATGCTTTTTAGCATCGCATTAATTGTTGATTACAAAGCCTAGCATCATAATTATTCTTTACTAGCGGAAGTACCCGATATAAGTTAGATTGAGAGTATGCATCTAACAACAGAGAGAATGATACCACTGTAATCCTTCTCTAATAACGATGCAAGAAATACGATTCATAGTCAGACATTTTTCACTCTGATGCAATATAGAATCCATATAAAAAATTTTCATAGAAAAACAAGGTAATTCTCTCTCATTATATCAGCAACGATGGCACGCAGTTTATAATTATTTTCGTCTTTCTAATCAAATGGTCGTAAAAGCTCAAGTTCCATCCAATATTTCACCTATATTAAATTTTTCGATTAAATGTAGCAAAAAATTTATCATAATCGATCAGAAATCAATAACGCGAACAAACAAACACACACACAAACAGATATTCTTCTTTATATGTATAGATTTTGTAAAACTTACAAATTTTTGATTAACAAACTCTACGGTTTGAGAGTGAGTAGTAGCAACACGTTTCGAAATTAAGCATTTTTATCTCCAAAGCGCGAGACTGTTGCCACTCGGAAAAATGAGTGCGAAAATTAGCACTTTCAGAGTTTTTAATTAATATTTCGGCTGATTAAAGTCATACGAAGACGAGAATAGTCGGAATGGCTTCCCACGAATTTTTGGAATCGGGAATAATTTATTTAATGTTTGGGAATGCTATTTTTATTTCATGGTAAAACTTACAAATTTTTTATCAACAAACTCTAGGATTTGAAAGCGACAGTTTGCAAGACTGTTGCCTCTTTAAAAAATGAGGGCGAAAATCATCGTTTTTCCGAGTTTTTAATTAATATCTCTGATTTTAGGGTTTTTTTTTTTTTTTAAGTGGACGTCGACCTTTTCCAGAACCCACAAAAAAATCATAGAAAGTTTGGCGACGATAGCTGTAGTAGTGACTGAGTTATTAGAGGACAAACAAACAGACTTTCTTCTTAAGATATATATAGATAGATTACGCACCCTATAACTATATTTTCAGAAACATTACAGAACAAAAGGTCAGTTTTATGAAAATCTTATTAAAAAATAAGTAGTGCCGCGTACGTAAGTTCATGAAATGCTCAACTACAATTCTTCAAGACTGAAAGTTTTTCGCCTTCATATTTGGTCGATAATGAAATGTAAATGCGTAATTAAACTTTTTATTTAGAAATGTTTAGTAAACACTACCCAAGCTGCTACGTCACTGGATGTATTTACCATAATTTTAATGAAGTTATACGGTTAAAAATATAAAAATGAGATATATTGGCATTAAAACTGGGAATGATGCAGTTATGTAATTTAATAGTGCATTTAAAGCTTATTTGTAAGTTTTGAGAAAGTTTAAAACCAACCCATATATTTTTATATCAAAAGAATGCAGATATTTAGATAATAATTGAGCCTTCTGTTCTAAATGTAATTTCGCCACTACGTGCTGATTTACGTAAGCTACTTTAAAACTCATATACAAAGAAAAGAATCATTGTTTCGCGTAGAAGATTGAACTTTCTAGAATGGGAGCAATTTAATAAATGATATGAATGTTTAATAAATTATATGAATAAGAAAACTTATGTTTAAATTTCCTTTTCCTAACTCATTAATTTTTAATTCATATTTATTTGAAATAAGTTATTCATATTTATCCGAAACAGTTTATCTCGTATAAAACGAATAAGTGACACTAGGTGGGCGTCAAGAGCAGACGCAGTTTCATCATTCAAGTCTAATTATCAGAATATTAAAGAAGCTCTGATTCAAATTAGTTCATCCGATAAAGAAAAACTAACGATCAAACCGAAAGCAAAAAAAAATTAGCGGAATATTTAAATGAATATGGAGCAGCTTTATTAACAGTTCTATGGGATAAAATTACTATAGTGAATAAATAATACAAGCAGATTATTACAAGACGTGGAGAACAATGTATTGTTAAGAACAAATCTTCTGAAATCACTTCTGAAATTCATCATGGTGTAAATATTAGGGGAATGTTAGGAATAACTTTGATGATACTGAGAACGATGCCAATTTACTCAAGAAAACGGAAATTACCCGAGAGACCGGATTTAAAAGAAAAAAGCTGCAGTTTGAAGAAACATTTCGCACCAAAATTTGTGATAAGTGTAAATAATGTTATTTATTATGTACTCGAAATCTGGTAATTGCTTTAATGGAGTAAGGGTCTTGATTGATTCGTTACGTGTACTCGCCTGCGATCATAGACCCTTTATAGCTATCAAATGAAATATTTTAACGTGCATAGCAGATTTCTTCTGCTTTCATGACATGGATTAGAAATGCAGTTACCTTTTTCATTCTTGTTTGCTTTATGTTTTCTTCGAGGTTTTAATTTCCATTATGCTCTCTAAAGTTGTTGGAGTTTCGAAATATTTTCCAATTTAAAACTGATTAACCCTTTGGCGAATTTTAATAGATTATATGGAAATTTACTTCTGCTTTGAATTTATCATTTATTTACCCCTTAGTTCTTATTACTTAAGAACTTATTTCCATGTGAAAATTTCATAAAATGATAAAATTCTTGCGAGTTGCTTTCTGTTTTTGAAATTTGGGAATAAACTTCATATAATCATTCTCTGCTATATTTAATAGTTTTTATTGTTATTTTTGACAAATATAAATAGTAATATTTTGGAGTGCAACATTTTATTGACCCTTAACAACAAATTACTTTTTGCATAAGTTATAAAATGTAGATACCTCGGTACCTGATCACCACCATAAATCTGTCACTAATATCATGTGTGACATTAAAGCGGAGGCAACTTTACTAATAAAACTAATATGAGTCAGCAAAGTATAACTTATTATACTCAGAAGTTCATCTAACTGTAGGACGTTATGAAGACAAGAAAAACACCAAATAATGCTCTAGAATTACAAAATGCTAGGACTAATATATAAGCATACTGTATGTGCCCGACTGCTTAAATATTAAACTTAATCCCATTTTTGCTCTTCGCAATGCGTGATGAAAACGCAAGTGTAATGTGTGACAGTGAAAACTCTCCACCTAAATTGTAGGTGAGGCTTCCGACTTCCTCGAATAAGAATTTTCCGATTCCTTTCCATCAAGACTCCGCCTGTCCTCGAGGCAATGGCTACTTTTTGTCTTTTGGGTACCGGATACAACTGGAAAGTACGTCTCAAGGGATTCCAGGAATGAAGTGGCAGAGTTTTTACCGTCGAACACCACTTCTGGTTTGATTCCCGCCCTCATCGTGTGTATTGAGAAGCCAAATCCGTCCAATGGGCTTGCCACCATCGGGTCTACGATTTCTGCATGTTGCAAGGGTGATTGTCTGTCCCGCTTATTGCCCATTGGATCCGAGTACAATGTTCGGGGTCCAGATGTAAGATCTACTGTCTATCTTTTGTGTGAAATTTGGAGAGTAGTGACTGCACAGAAGAAGCGTTAAAACTACCCTTTATTACACTCTTTAAATTATTTACAATGCGTCAACTCGACGCTAACACACTACGTCTCTGCTTGGGTGGTAACTGAAACAGTAGAATCAAACTCAAAAAAATTGAAGATGTTAACAAGTAGTAGAATAACGCTACAGGCTCAGACAATCCTGTATCCTAACAACGAGTAGATGAGTTTAGTGACAGCAAAATAATAGCCGTTACGCTATGTTTAACCAGCAATAACTGCTAAGCTGAAGCTCGCGTTACAATACACACAGAATTTAGAACTTAACATTTAAACTTATTCTCCCACTGACAGAATTTGCATTCCTTACGCGCGCTACCACATTTAAATATTCTGGCGCTGACAATTATGGGAATGAAGGCTTATAGGAAAGAGTTTCAAATTAAATTTAATTGATTATTTAAAATAAATATAAATCCCTACAAGGTTATTAAAATAATGAAAACACACCTTTAGGTTACTCTGTTATGTTGTTACTTATTTCACTTGTTTACTCTAATGAAGCCCACGAATTTCATGGAGTGCAAGATTGCGCCTGTTGTTGGAAATAGCCTTGAGCACCATACAGGTGACGGTGCGACTTTGCTGCGTCCGCCCCCAATTTGAAGGAGAACCTACCGGGGGGACGGGTCCCAGAGTCTTCCAGTCCTGTTCCCCTACCATTAATGTCTCAAGAGGATTTCCTACTCGCCGCATATTTAGAGTGACCCCATGCCTCACAGATACTGTACATTTACAAACATCCATGCCTTCTCCGGGATCCGAACCCTGGTCCTTCCGTTACAGCAGTCAGCGTCGATAACCACTATCCCGGCTGAGCGGAGTTCTTTTTTCTTCCTATCCGAGGAAGAGTGGTGTAAATACCAATGTAATCGAACTCCAGCCTTTGTCGAAACTGATTTGAATTTCGAATCATAAAATGGTCCGAAATAAATTTGTAAGAAAAGAAAACTTATCAATAAGTAACGAAAATTAAGAATATAAAAGCAGCATAAGATGTAAAAAAGAGGAACAAGCTGGAGATGGGTTTAGGTAACAGTTCATGGACGATGAGATATCACAGTCTAAAGGTTTTTGAGTTTCCATGAGGCATTCTCAGAAACAGAATATGCGTTCGATGGTCTAACCATATTTTTATATTCTTTAACCCCCTTTCTCTGCGTTCTAAAAAAAAGCTATGCAAGACAGGTGTAGCACTCAGTTCTTGAAACGTCAAGATACATCGTAAACGTACCTTAGAAGAGTCTATTCTGTCATGCACTTAGTCAAAGAACACTTGATCAGTTCAGACAAAGAACTTGAATCGGTTCTTTTCGCTAGAGTGCCTTGTGTCTAGATTCTATTCCAGTTCCGTCATTGATAAGATATCAGACAGCATTCTGATCCAATGCTTATTCGCAACTATAAATGTGTATTACAGATGGAAATTTGTAGTTGGAGGAACGACTCTAAATGCTGACTTTTATACTTAGTAATTTTTCATATAAAATTATTAACGTACGTGAAACTGAAAAGCAACGTAGAAATGTAGTCATTATATGTAATAATAATCGTAATTTACTTTTAATATTTTTTAATTAAAGTTATTATTAACATCTCTTGGGAGATGTGACAATGCTAATCAGTTTTTCTGCGCAATTCTTCAATCAAATTTTACACTATTTTGTGAGATAATGCGTTTTTCTCATTAAATCGAATATAAGGAACCAAACTTTCGGTCTCTTGAAGTTCGTTATAGTGGCATTTGACTGTATATACATAGTTTCTTCTTCTTGTATTTTTGTTGCAGAATCCTTCGTTTTCTTTAGAATATAGGACGAATTTCATGGAGACGATTTCATAGCACGAATTTCATGGGATGAATTTCATGGAAATATAGACGAATTTCATGGAGTGCAAGATTGCGCCTGTTGTTGGAAATAGCCTTGAGCACCATACAGGTGACGGTGCGACTTTGCTGTGTCTGCCCCCAATTTGAAGGAGAACCTACCGGGGGGACGGGTCCCAGAGTCTTCCAGTCCTGTTCCCCTACCATTAATCTCTCAAGAGGACTTCCTACTCGCCGCATATTTAGAGTGACCCCATGCCTCACAGATACTGTACATTTACAAACATCCATGCCTTCTCCGGGATCCGAACCCTGGTCCTTCCGTTACAGCAGTCAGCGTCGATAACCACTATCCCGGCTGAGGCCCACTATCCCGGATCCCCACTATCCCGGCATAAATAAGATTTTAAAATCTTATTTCGCATACTTTATTTTGGTAACTGAAACACGTTATAAGGGTTAAGTAATCTATTAGATATTTCAAGATTTTAAGTACAAATCTGTGTCCCATGTTTCTTTTTATGTCCGGTGTTTGGATTCATCACGCAGGCGGTAAATGATCAGTAAGACGTTTTTCTTCCTCCCTCCCGTTTCAGTCACAGCTGAACGGAGCGAATTTGGCCTTTAGCCAAACTGTATAATAGTCCTAACTTTATGAAGTAGAAAGAAATCTCGTATGAAAAGATAATAGGCATTCTCAAGTTCAGAAGATATTTTTTTAGATGTGTTTTTCTGAAGAAAAAGACGGAAATTTCTGTTTCGAAGTCGTTAGCATGCTTACTTTAAAATTCAAAAAGCAATAAATGTATGTATATATATATATATATATAGTGTTCTTTTTTTTATCTTTTCTAAACTGTAATGATATTTTGGCGAAAGTATTTTTAGCACAAATATATCCAGTAAACTTGGTGATGACTAAAGAATTATTTATTAGGTGTTTGTTTTTCCCAAATCCTAAAGTCAAAGATTTCCGGTCAAGTTTCATAATATTTTTACACAGAAAAACCGGCAAAAATCTTCAAAAAAATATACATTCAGAATATTTAAACCGAAATAAAAAATACGGTTTGTTTAAAGAAACAACGTTAGTTTTGGCGAAGGTGACTGAGTTGGGAGTATCATTTTTACATTTCTTTCCACATATATTTTGAAATAAAATTGTATAATATTAGAAGCAATATCGAATACATTTTTTCGAGAATATTAGGAATTATTTTCATTTCCCTTTATATTTCGTTAAGATTAAACTAACCAGTATTGTTCATGCTACTAACCTTTATTTTTCTTTTCAAATTCATCCCACTCTAGAAAAACAAATTTGCTTAATATTTAAGAAGATGTAGACCGTGTCTTGTATATCAGTTCTAATTTGTACTGCACGTGTATCTCTTATAGTTTGTAAAATATGTGCATTGACAGGAATGCAGCAAGCGTGAAAAAACGGGCACTTTTAGATACATAAACGTATGTGAAAGTACAGAATTTAAAAGCTGAAAAAGAATAGAAAATAGTCTAACGAAAAACGAAAAGCTAACGAAAGTCCACTGAAATCCATGCTTTACGGAGAATGGATTTCAGTGGACTTTCGTTAGCTTTTCGGGAATGAAGAAAATTGATGTTTATTTGCTCAAAAAAAAGTTAGAAATTATCGGAAGACGCATCAATTACCGTTGCCGCTCAAGGTTGATCCCTTTATAGAGATCGTCAAGGGTTAAATTCAAGCGTCTCTCTTAGAAAATTGTACTTTTTTATAATTGCAAATTTCAAGGCAGGTAATGTGAAGTGTTCAAAATAAGTGTCGATAAAGAATCAATCTTTGAACTTGTAAATTCTGGTTTAACCTGTTGTCCATCGGAAGTAAACAAATAAAATTTGTAGAATTTAATTTTTTTTCTTTTGTAAGTTAACTGTAATAAAGACAAAAAAGTCGTGAGCATTTAGGAAGTATTTCTTAGTGAAGTACCATTCTACGAACATACTTTTAAGAATACTTAATTAAAAGAGAGACAAGTTAAGTAGTTTTTACATCTTTTCCTAATATCAAAATCATCGAATACTGGTAAGTACTGTTGTGCTTTGTCGGGATTACTCTACATCACACTATTAGAGAAAATAAATGAAAGAGAAAGTAGTTTCGAGAGTATTTTCTATTTTTATTTCAATTTTACTGCACATGCTTTGAAAAATCATTGAATTCAGACTAATCCATGTTTTTATACCCGACTATGAAAATAATTCGTGAGATCTGAGAGCGATGAAAATTAGATTACAATATCAGATTTTAGAGTTTTCATCTTATCCTTTTATCTGTTAAGCGTTTTTTAGCTTACGTTTGTAGATTTTTCTGGAGCTGGCACATAAATGGCAAATAAACTGTGCCCTTCCTGGAGCTCGAACCACAGCTATTTCAGTGCGCCGAACATGAAAATCAATGTGCCTTTGACCAGCTTCGAATCACGGACCACCAGAGTATGCATTAGGAAGCTGTTATACAGAAGTTGTTAGCTTTAAATTATTTTGCCGAAAAAAGTCCGGATCTTCTTAGATGGCTATTTTCAAACAAATTAAATGTAATGTTATGTTCTGATACCACGACGGCGACATCAATTATGGTTCTTAGAATAGCAAGGTATTGCCGCTATCACACACACACACACACACACACACATAATGACATGCTATGGCATATTATGAAACAATCGCAAAAGTTTATTGCTTGATTATTACATGAGTCTAAAGGAAGCACTTGGTATTTTAGTAATATCATAACATGTGGCATTTAGCATATGGAAACAATCTAAAATGGCTACGGCAAGAGCTTTCGATTGTAACATTTTATTTAAATTTTATTAACAGTTGGCTTTAAGTTCATTCTTTCCTTTATATCTTATTTCGACTCGTATTCGATCAGTCCAGAAAAACTATACACATTTTAGAGCAAATATCATTGATTAAAGGGAGATGTAAATCGTAACCGTTATGATTTTTATGTGATTTGTCTCTAAGACCTAATTAGTATTGAAATTCGTGTTGAGTTTCTCGAACTGAGCTCTATACTGTAAAGTTCTCCCAAATCGCTAATCATCAGATAGGACAGATTGATTTTGAATTAGAAAATTAAGTGCCACAAGTTATGAAAAATAAAGTTTTACGTTAACTTTGACCGTTTGAATTAATTATTCTTGCGTCTATGGTAAAAATTAAGGGAACGTAATAACTCTCCAATACGTAGAGATAATTTCTAAAGGTGAGGGAGGAATTAGTTACAATTAGTTAATTAAATATTAAGACACATTTAGTTGTTGTATGGAGAAGTGATTCGATAAAATCGATGGCTGTACACATCAAAGCTGAGATTTTACACACACAAAAAAAAAAGAAAGAAAGAAAGAAAAGAAAAGGGAAAAAAAGAAAAGAAAAAGAAAGAAAGAAAAAAAATTACGTCCAAAGTGACGTTTTTTTAACATTTTGTGTGTTACCTTTATTTAAATATCATGTTCTTCACACTTAAGCCATAAAATTCACTTAAAGAGCAATATCGCAAAATAATTTTAAACTGAGTATATCTTTTAGAATTCCCTATACACAGTCTCACGCGCTGGAGATAAAAATGTTTTTTCTGTACAACGTTGCCATTGCTCGCTTTGAAATCTTTGAGTTGTTAATCAAAAATTAGTTAAAGTTTTACAAAATATGAAATCGATAATAAAACAAATTCCAAATTTCAAATTTGGGCTTCCAGATGCCCATATTCGCAGCAGGATTACGTCATTCAAAATTCGATAGCTCTAGGTACCGTCGTTTTATCACAATGCGAGAAACATACATACATTTATGTGCATTCTTCATTATTTAATTTCTTTAAATATAATACAGGACTGCAATATTTGGTGGCAACATAAAATTAGGTTCAACAGCAATATCGCAAAATAATTTTAAAATGAGTATATCTAGAGTTTCTGATATGCAGTTTAGTCTAGTCTGGACAACTGTTGCTGGGATATTGCCAATTATGAGCAACTTATCCAGCTCACTGAGGAATTGCATAGAGCCCCTGACGTGCAATTTCCTTAAATAAAATAAAACCAAATATGGGGTATGAAAGAGATGCCGTTTGCATCGCAAGGTTGCAATAAACCAAAGTCCTGCAATGTAGAGAGAAGTCCTAACTAAAATCCTGACTGCGGCAGAGCCGCGTTAGTACATGTCTGCGTCCTAACCAGTGCACATGAAAGTAACACAATTTATTAAACTTTAGTTATACAATACAATACAATACAAATACTGAATTAATACATGAAATATAACATAAAAAATGATAATAAACATTGAAACTCTTGATTAAATATGATAACTAGGATAAATAACGAAAGCCTATTTACATATGTACAAGTTGAAGCAATGCTCTAACAACTACTAAGTTGGGAAATTCAGATCCCTTAGTAAGTGAGCCGTATATGGCCTGATGTTGTAATCCTCATCTAAGGCTATGTAGTCTAGAACATGGAAATGTTGAAGATGTTTACATAATAAGGCAGATTTAAAGAAGTTGGCATTCATTCTATGTAAATAATGATTTACATATTCAGTCCTCAGGTCTCTGTGTAAGGTCTCATTAGATACGTAGAAATGGGCATTTGTGATAAGTCTTAAGACTTTTTTTTGCGTAATCTGAAGATTTTCAACATCTTTTTTAGAGTAAACCGCCCAGGCCGGCGAAGCATAAGGGAAAATGGGCCTTATGACAGCAATATATAAATGCCTTTTCTTTACTAAGCTTAAGCTTGAATTTCTTCCAATAAGTAGGCAAGTAATTACACTTAATGCTTTGCTTCTGACACGGTTAATATGGTCTTTCCAAGTTAGCTTATTATTGAGTGTCACTCCTAAGTATGTAGCTGATATACAGTTCTGCGCGCTTTAAATAAAAAGATTTTCCCCCCGTAGAGTGTTGCCATTGCTCGCTTTTAAATCGTTCGAGTTTATTCATCAAAAATTCGTTAAAGTTTTACAAAATATGAAATAGATAATAAAACAAATTCCAAATTCGGTCTTCCAGATGCGCATATTCGGCTGGAAAGGTACGTTATTCAAAATTAGATGGCTCTAGGTGCCGTTGTTTTATCACATTTGGAGGAATATATATACATTTATGCAGATTCTTCGTTATTTAATTTCTTTAAATGTAATACAGGGCTACAATATTTTGTGGCAGTAGTTTGAAAAGTAATTCAAACTTTTAATGTTTCCAACGCAAAATCGCAAAACGAAAACTATAGTCCTTCAGGGACAAAGCTCCTTTTGACTTAAAAAAAAAAGAAAGAATGAAAGAGAGAAACCAGGACGTTGAAGGCTGCGCGAGAAATATATTGTGATCCGTTAGCAAACAGTATCTTTTATTGATGGGTTGCTCCCATTTGTGAATGGCATAAGGGCATTTAAGCATATATAAGGACCTCAGGTCGTGGAGCTCGAAAACGGCAGAAGATGAAACAAGAGTAAAAGCTATATCGAATTCTGTAGCAGAAGAGAGACAAGCCGCATAACAGGAAGTTTTAAAAACTACAAAAATTTCCCTGCTATCAGTTTTCCGTATTTTGACGAGCAATCTACAGGAAAGAGAAGTCACATCCAAATGGATTTGCCGTGTGTTGACACAAAAACAGACTCCTGTGAACAAATGCGAATTGCTGAAGTACAGGTATCTATTAAAGGAGATGCTTTCTGGTATACATTATTTCAATTGATGGAATATTCATTAGGTTTCATCGAAAACATCGCGAACGAAAACGTGGCGGAGAAAACAACGCAAGCGGAAACATCTTGGTACAAAACATCATGGGAGTAAAGAAAGCAAAGAGAAAACAACGCAGTTCTAAAACATCGTGGTGCAAAACATCATGGTCGAAAATAAAGAGACTCGTAAACTTCGCCGTTTAAAAAGATCGTCGTCGAAAATATCGTGGTAAAAAAATAAAGTTCCTACAAATCACCCAAATCATCACATGATGATAACATCGCACACATGCCTTTCAAATTTTAAAGGAATGCATGTGAATGTAAAATGCATGTTCGCATAATGATTTGGGAGCACAAGAAGGAAAGAGGGATTCTTTTACTCCCATATTTCATATTTTTGAATGAACTAATAAATTTTTGCTGAAAAAATAAGAAGGAAACTTAAGCATTTAAAAATTTAAAATGCGTAGAAAATTAATGCAACTTATAGAGCTTAATAGAATTTTTAAATTAACGTAGTTAATTAACAAAGGTTATTAATAAATTAATCTTTTTTTATAAAGTTTTAGTGATAATTTTTGTGAAAAATACAGTTGAAAATGCTTATAGAAAGAAAGATAAATAACTGCATAAGGTTACCTCTATAAAAATTGCCTACTTAATTATCAAATTAATTTCTTTCACATTTGTTAATCTAATACTGTTTCAGTGAAAATTATACTTTGTTTCCGTTTATTCTTAAAGTGTCGTTAACATTTTCATGTATAGCGTGCAATCAATTTTTTGGATGTCGATTTGTTAGTTATGATGAAATTCAGTCACAAAGTATGTCAGTATGAGATTTGAAAAACGCATATGTACGAAGTTATCGCCATGCGATGATTTGTAGGTACTTTATTTTTTACCAAGGTATTTTCGACGACGATGTTTTTAAACTGCGAAGTTTTTGAACCGCTTTATTTTCGACCACGATGTTTTCTCTTTGCTTTACTTTCTCCCACGATATTTTGTACCACGAGATTTTCGCCTTGGGTTGTTTTTGGCCACGATGTTTTCGGCTGTAACCATCCATTAGGTAGAGTGCTAAAAAAAAGGGGGAATCTCCCGTTCTACTGGGCCGACTGATGAAATTAAACTTGTGTTTTTCATGTCTCGAAAGCGCTATTTAAGATATGTATTAGATTAATATATAGCATTATTATAGGTATTGTTAACAGCCGATAGATGGCATTGTAAAACAAAAGCCGCCGATAGGGGGCGTACGATAGCAATCGAGAATCGGGAAGCGAGAGAATGTAACTGAGATTAAGAATGTTCCGTAATGATATGTATATATGTATATATTTACTGCAATAAAAAAGAAATTATAAAATGCAAGAGGTATCCCGATTGAATGAAAAGTGAAAGCTCAACTTACCCTAGCCATCCTGGGATTAATAACGGAGATTAAAATTAACATTTCAGAAGTGGGATTATTAATGCAAGCACGCATTGAATAATGACCTCGCGTACCATGAGCGTGGAAGAAGGGGTAAGTTTCGTTTCTTTAAAAAAATTTGAATGCATGTGAACTTGTAGAATAATTCTAACAGAGTATAGAATTTAGAAGTATAGAATTATATTATTAGTTAATATTATGGATGAGAATACAAAGAAAGCTTTAGATAAAGCAAAAACGAAACGTAAAACTCTAAGAAGGTTAACAACACAAGTAATTAAGAGAATATCGGAATTATTGGAACAGGACATTGTCGATACAAAATCATTAGAAGAATGTGAGATGAATCTACAAGAAAAAGCAGATCAGATATTTAAGTTAGATCTAGAAATTGAAAATTTAATTCCTGAAGTATCTGATCTCGAAACAGAAGTCGAGAATAATCAGGAATACAGAGAACGTATCATCTACGCGAAATCGAAAGTCAAGAATTATCTCCAGAATTCAGATAGAAATAAGGCAGATTTGTCGTTGAAGAATAATTCTTCACTTATTTCGAGTAGTGAACCAGACAAACCGAGAATAAATTTGCCGAAACTTCATATAGAACCGTTTGAGGGTAATTTAGAGAAGTTTCAGGAATTTTGGTCACAGTTTGATAATGCGATTCACAGTAACGAACGCTTATCTAAAGTAGATAAATATAATTATCTTAAAGCTTTCTTGAAAGGACCAGCCTTAACCAGTATTCAAGGACTATTAATATCGGAAAATAATTATGATTTAGCAGTTGAGTTGCTTAAAGAAAGGTACGGAAAAAAAGAAATTATTGTAAGAGCTCATATTAACAATTTGTTAAATTTAAGTGCAGTAAAATCGGCATCGTATTTGAAACAGTTAAGGGAATTATACGATACGATAGAAATCCAAGTACGGGGTTTACAAACTCTTGGTGTCGAACTGAATTCATATGGAAGTTTGTTGTTTCCATTACTAACCAAACTTATTCCAGATTCCATTGTGCTAGAGTTTTATAGACAGCATGAAAACGATGATTCTTGGAATGTAACAGAATTATTAAAGTTTCTTAGAAGAGAAATAGAAACGCGAGAACGAACATTTTTGTTTCGTCAAACAAGGGAAAATAATGAATCAGTTAAAAGCATAGACTATAAACTGTCAACTAATAAATTTTCGGAAAAGGGGAATAGATTCCAGAAGTTTAAAGGAAAGCAACAGGATTCGTTTCCTAACGCAACCGCACTGAGCACATTCCAGAAAGTTTGCATTTTTTGCGATAATTCTGAACACAGTTCTGAAAATTGTGATAAGGAACGCGAACAGAAATTAGAAAGTCTAAAACGAAATGCAAGATGTTTTTTATGCCTGCGAAAAAACCACATGGCCCGTTTATGTAAATTAAAAGAGCGCTGCTTGACATGTAATCGTAAACATTCTAGCTTGATTTGTGACGCCAAATGCCTCCCGCGTCAGACAGAGAGTCGCGAAGGAATGACGTATGACAAAATGAAAGATCAAAATAGTGTTGCAATGAATCATGATGGATTATCTGACGTTTCAACATATTTGAAGAAAGCAATAATTAACGACAGTGAACCGATTGAATGTTTGGTGGATACTGGAAGCGCTGTTAGTCTATTAAGATTTTCGGTATTTTCGAAATTACGATTGCCATTGCAACCGGAAACAAAAAAATTGTTTGGAATCGGGAGTGTAAATCACGCATGTACAACAACGTTGGGAAAAGTTCATGTTTCAATTCGAATCGACGAAATCCAAACAACCGCGAATTTGTTTATCGTACATGATGAAGTTCAGCCGTATGACCTAATTATTGGGAGAGATATTTTAAACGATCAAATGTTGGCTTATGGGAAAATAGGGGATTCGTTTAACATATGGTATGCTAGTAAAATTCCATTCGCACAATTGATGAACGAAACGGAGCGTAAGCACATTAAGTTATATTCTGAGGAACCAATAGAAATAAAAAGTAACACGATAAACTTTGTACGTTCTGTAACCCCAGATATAAATAATGGATTAATCTTATTTCAAAACAAGCATGGAAGTCCGGATTCAGTAATGGAGGTTACAAATGGTAGGGTAACAGTCCCAGTTATGAACATAGGACACAATAACATCAGATTAAAAGGAAATCAGTGTATCAGCAGGGTAATAGATATAACAGAAGATTTTGAATTAAAGAAAACAGACAATCCTAACATAAACAAAGATGAAGTACAAAACCATGTATTTTCCATTTCTCAAAATATTCGCCGAATAAAAATAGATGATATAAAATTTGACGAGGCAACTACAGATAGTGAAAGAACTGATATCTTAAAATTAGTAAATGAATTTAGGGATTGCTTTGCTCTTAATCTAAATGAATTAGGTTGCACGGACGTAATAAAAATGGACATCAAAGAAATTGACGGGAGTAAGCCTGTGTCTTCTCGCCCGTACAAAACGAATGCAGCTGAACGTAACGCAATAAAAGAAATTGTTAAGGAATGGAAAGACAATGGGATAGTTTCTGAAACTAGATCGCCTTACGCTAGTCCAGTGTTACTAGTAAAGAAGAAAACAGGGGAATATAGACTAGTAATTGATTACCGCAGACTTAATAATCAGACGATAAAGGATAAGTTCCCTTTGCCTCGAATAGATGATCTTTTAGAATGTTTAGGAGGATGTAAAATTTTCACTACTCTGGATTTAGCCCATGGCTATTTGCAAATACCGTTAAGTGAAGAAGCCAAATTAAAGACGGCGTTCATTACTCCAGATGAAACAGGACAGTTCGAAAGGATGACATTTGGGTTAGTAAATGCTCCTGCTGAGTTTCAGCGACTAATGTCGTATGTCCTAGGCCCCTTGTTGAATACTAAGGTGTTGTGTTATATGGATGATATACTTATTCCTGCAAAATCTTGGGAAGAGATGATTTTCAAATTAAAGGAGGTATTAGATTGCCTAAGAAAAGCAAATTTAACCCTGAAATTATCTAAATGTGAATTTGGGAAGAGAGAAGTAGATTTCTTGGGTTTTATTATAAACGAAGATGGTATCAGACCGGGCTCTAGAAAAATAAAAGCCATAACAGAATTTCCAGAACCAAAGAATGTACACGAAGTGAGAAGATTTTTGGGCCTGACTGGATTTTTCAGACGATTTGTGCCGAAGTACGCATTAAAAAGCGAACCATTGACCAGATTGACAAAGAAGAATCGATACTTTGAGTGGAAGCAAGAACAAAAGAAGTCGTTCGAACTATTGAAGAAACAACTGACTGATAAGCCCATATTAGCTCACTATCAACCGCATGCCGATACTGAAGTCCATTGTGATGCGAGTGCAGAAGGTTTGAGTGGAATCCTAATCCAACGTGATGAAGATGGAAAATGGCATCTTGTTTATTGCGTCAGTAAGAAAACAACAGAAGCAGAGAGAAAGTATCATTCCAGCAAATTGGAGTTAATGGCCATCGTGTGGACGTTGGACAGGTTAAGACAATTCTTAATCGGTATAAGATTTACAATTATTACTGATTGCCAAGCTCTTATATATATGAATGCGAAGAAGACTACAAATCCACAGATAGCCCGTTGGTGTAGTTTGATTCAAGAATACGATTTTGAGATAAAGCATAGGCCAGGAAAAAGACTGTCCCATATTGATGCTTTGAGCAGAGGTCCGGTAGCGGAAGCTGATGACACGATGACGAGGATAGCTGAAAATTTTGAAGTTTGCCAGTCCCTAACCGAAGAAGAGCAAATACTAATGATACAACATGCTGACAAAGACCTGAAAAGAATTATCGAAATTATCAAGAAGAAACAAGAAGAACGAACTGCTGAGGAGAAGCAAGTAATTAGAAATTACGTGTTCAAAAAGAATAGACTGTTTTGGAAAACCATAGTGGATGGAAAGGAAAGACTGCTGTATGTGATTCCTAAAAGCATGAGGAAGAGTGTAGTGGTGAAATTCCATGATTTATTTGGTCACTTTTCTGTGGATAGAACAGTTAGCAAAATTAAGGAATTATATTGGTTCCCAAGCATGAAACGATACGTACGAAGACACATATCAGCATGTATTGAGTGCCTTATGAATAAAGCGACAGGTGGCAAGCAACAAGGACTGTTACATCCCATAAAACCTGGTAAAAGACCGTTTGCTATTGTCCACATGGATCACTTGGGTCCTTTCGTAAAAAGTTCGAGAGGTAATCAAGAAGTATTAGTGATAATTGATAACATGACTAGGTTCGTGAGAATTTTTGCAGTTAAGAGTACTAGTGCTAAAAATGTTTTACAGTCTTTGAAGAATTTTGTTAATGATTTTGGACTACCGGAAAGAATAATAAGTGATAGAGGATCTTGTTTTACTTCTCACCATTTTAAGCAGTATTGTACAGATAACGGAATACATCATACTTTGAATTCTACCAAACACCCCCAAGCCAATGGTATGGTAGAGCGCGTCAACAGAACAATTTTAGGAACGATAATGACAAGTTTGGCTGACAAACAGCATAGAGATTGGGATTCGAAAATAAAAGAGACGGAAAGAAATCTTAACAACATGGTAAACAAAACTACAAATAAGACTCCATTTGAAATGCTATACGGGTATTCGCCCAGATTTAATGATGGAATACTTAGGATGTTAGCAGACGAAGATTCAGATACATGGAAAGACCCGCGAGAAATCCAAGAGCAAGCGCGAGGAAGAATTGAGGAACAACAAGCGAAAATGAAAGAGAGATTCGATGGGAAAAGGTGTCGTACACTAATCTTTGAGCAAGGAGAAATCGTTGTGATGAGATGTGCCCCTAAGGCTACGGGTCAACCTACCAAAACACAGCCAAAATATCGAGGTCCATTCATAATAACGGAAATATTACCTAGCGATACTTACAGAATAACTCAACTAGAAACGAAGAATCGAGGTCGCTACTTCACTACCACTGCTCATGTGAGCCAGCTGAAGCCATGGAGGTGCGATCCCAGCTCTGATGATGATGATGAAGATGATGACGGCGACGATCAAGATACTGACCAGTTATCAAGCTTGATTCCTCGACGGAATCCAATCAGATCTGTCCGTAAGGACTGATGGAAGTGTTCTCCGCTGTGATTAAGGTGAGATCTTTCCTTATTTTTTTTTATGTTTATCTACGTATATTTGCTGATAGAAAAACCTCCAGAAACTTTGGAACATTAATTGACTTTGAACTCTTGAACATTAGCTAAAAGACTTCAGTGCATTCTTTGAACTCATCATTTTAGAACTGATAACAAATGAGTTATTTCATATATATATATATATCACGTGATTAGTTATAATTTACAGAAAATTTTGACTATTATGCTAATGTATCAAAAAATATGTGAATTTATGTATGTGAAAACATTTTAGTAAGTTTATTATCATATCAAATTTTAGTATAATGTGTATTCTTCTTAGTGTATTAGTAATGTGTATTCAAGTTGAAATACAAAAATGTGTTAATTATAAAACTGATTTGTATTCAGAACAATCGAGGACGATTGCTAGGTCAGAATGACCGAGTGTTAACAGCCGATAGATGGCATTGTAAAACAAAAGCCGCCGATAGGGGGCGTACGATAGCAATCGAGAATCGGGAAGCGAGAGAATGTAACTGAGATTAAGAATGTTCCGTAATGATATGTATATATGTATATATTTACTGCAATAAAAAAGAAATTATAAAATGCAAGAGGTATCCCGATTGAATGAAAAGTGAAAGCTCAACTTACCCTAGCCATCCTGGGATTAATAACGGAGATTAAAGTTAACAGTATTTTGACAGAAAATCGCACTTTTCCTGAAATGGCATGCCAATTTTTTTTCGTATTTCCATTCTATGATTCAAAGTATACCAAACTACCAAGTTTTGTAAAAATTGTAAAAGCAGTTTTTAAAAAATTAGCTCTTAAAATTTTAGCTTCTCCATGTTAGTTGAATTTGATATATATTTATTAATATCTCTTCTTTATTAAACTTATTTGATTCTTCCTGTCCCATTTCGAAATTTAGGTTCATTCCAAATAAAATTCGCACATTTTTTATGATTTGTTTTTTAAATTTGTATTTTTAAATAATTTTTGTAAATTTTTCGAAAAGCATTTTGAATTATAATCTCTAAAAGTTTTAGCATTATCTTAAAGTAGATGTATTTCTAAGCATACCTGCAAAAAAATTAGAGTTTTTTAATCAAAATTTCCTAAGATATACGTGAATTTATATATTTTACGTGCTTTGAAATTTAACTTATTTCTTAAAAGCGATAATAACACAAATGTGGTTTATGTTCTTTGTTAAAATTATTTGAAAGTATGAAAGATAACTTTTTTTCCCGCTCGTCTGCAATAATAAAAAAGAAAAGGAAAATGGGTTGCTATAAATGAAGAAGTTTGCTAAGTAAATTATTCTTGGGGAAAACTGAAAAAAATACGCCAAGATAAATTTTTAATTTCTCCGTAAATTTTGCACCAAATTTTACAAAATTTAATATTTAGGAATAATTTGAGTCTTAAAATCGAAAGATGGAAAACAATTGGCATGTCACTTTCATGAAGAAAGTAGGAAGTTCATTTCAGAAAAAGTAGGATTTTTTGGCAAAATACCTATGTTAGAATGATGCTATATATAACTCAAATACATATCCTAAGTCGCGTTTTCGAGGCATGAAAATTGTATTTTGTGTTTTATATCTTTTTGTATTTTACAATTTTTAATGAAGATGCTTTGAGTTTTTATGTATTTTTGCCTTGTTGCGAAGTGAGAAAATTGAATGAGAAATATATCACTAATGAAATTCGAAGAAATACGTTTAAATGAAACGCAGCAAAAAAAAAATGTGTATGATTTTATAGGCCATGCAAGGAATTCGTTGTGTCCCCGTTAGATTTTTTATTTTATTAAATGAAATTATCCACTCATTCGACTGAAACGATTCACTTTGGAAAATCTTATGTGTAGCTACTTTTTAAAGTATAAAATTGTTGTCGGGATTCTAGTTGTAATTATGAGTTTTCCAAAGATTTAGGCACCGTAATCAGGAGCGAAGAGATTATATGGATGTTCCCGGGGCAATTTAAGTATGTTAAAGGAAAATAAATCTGCGTTACTTTTAAATTTAAACCCTGTTATTCATTCAAAATGTTACGAATGTGCAAAATTTTAATTCTTCTCGCTTTTGTAATTAACTTTTCTCTCATCTTTTACAGCTTAACAAAAACGAGCCAGCAAGCAGTAAGTACTATTATATTTGGTTCCAATAATGCAGGTATGAAGCCAGATGAGAAATGCAGAAAGAAAGAAAAGTTAATTGATGGCTGCATTTCATTTTGCGTATTTAGTAAGTTTTGAAAGTTCATAACATCACGATATTATTTGTTAATTGATGAATGCCTGAAAAGTGTTGAAAATCACAAGTGAAGCTGCATAATATTTTAACATCTCTCAGTGTATCAATTGCTTGTAGTCCCACATTAGTGAAATAAATAAATTATGACTGCATGCAATAACATTCAAAAAATATAAAAATTATAAATATAAAAAATCTGATGTGTATACCACATGACTTCCTGGTACGCAATATTAAATTATACGCATTTTGCATTTCATTTAAACTTATTGAATTAAATCTACTTTGCCGATAGCGCACAAGCCGCAATAGAATCAATACACGGCTATAAATTCACTATTGTTTACCACAGTGACACTCTGGCGCTAAGTTTTCTTAACAGCGTTACATCTCATTCATTTTATAATTCAGAATGCACAAAAATTATATCATCTGAAGAATTATCTAATCATTCCCACGTGTTCTATTCAAATACTATAATAAATCTAAAGCGATGTATAACAGAAATTAAACAAATGAAAAAGAAACAGTTTTCACAGACGATTCAGCACCGCTTAATAATGCTCATGCGCTACTACATTCTCCTCTGTCCGAAACAGACTAGCGACAATATTTCCTTTTAATACGAAACACTTATTTCCTAGAATTTCATTGGAGAGATATTTTCATTCAATTATGTCCATTCTCACTTCGCGGAAAGGGAAAAATACGTACAAACTCAAAACATCTTCATTAAAAATTGAAAGATATAGGAAACATAAAACACCAAATACAGTTAAGACGATTTAAAAAACAATTTTTACAATTAAAATTCGAAATTTGAAATTTTTACAATTAAAATTTCTGCGCAAAATCACGCACTTCGGGCAGCAGGCGAGAAGACAGATTTTTCAGTTCACAAAACTAAAAGTTTCCTTTTGATCCCATCGGCAAAAAGACAATAAAGGTGCAGAAAGACTTAATTCCTTATTCTGCTAAGTTTCAAATGTAAATGGCTGCTATGATAATAAAAATTAGGTTTAATCGCACTTAAACAACTTTTAAATTGTTGATAATTCTACAACTAGTGCATGCAGATTAACTAAAGGCATAAAAACCTTAACCGAAACATAGGAACGACATAATTCAATCATTTTTAAAGCAAAAAATGCGCAATTTACGAACATATAAGAATAAAAAAAACTGAGCTCACTGAGCCGAGTAACAGAGTGAATATATATATATATATATACTTTTGGTGCGGCCGATTGCAACCAAAAAGGGAGGTGCACAACTGCGTGTTATAGCAGTCTTACACACAAAATTTCAACGTTCTGAGGCTACTCGTTTTTAAGTTATGCGAGATATATACATACATACATACGTACGTACAGACGCAACAATAAATATCTTCTGAACTCATTTTAAATCAGTTTTATAATTCGTTTGGGGAAAAAGAGTTCAATATTCTCTCCTTACGTACAGATGTCACGCAAAATGATCGTTAAATTTCTTTCGATAGCGGTCAAAATGGATTTTTTTGTTGAAATTTGATAACCGGAATTTTTCGTGATTACAATACTTCTTTTACTTCGTACAAGGAAGTAAAAAGTAAATTCTTCCTTCTTATAGAATCTGCCGGCTGAACTATAAGCTTAAGTCGAAGTTAGAGCTCCTTCTTATTAACTATGCAGGGTGTCTAAAAGGAACCGTGTGCCAAATATTTCTTGAATTGTCGTTTGTAGGCTCATGACTCTAATTGGACAAATGAATTTAGTAAGGTAATATTTTTGTCAAAGGTCACTTTTAAGGAAAGCTTAAATTTCTTCATTCTATTAAAACTTTCTTTAAGAAATGAAATGATTTGTATACTCAAAATTAGCCCTCAAACAAAACTGCCTAAATTACGCATCTTAAAAGATTTTTTCTCAAAGGAAACATTTTATTTTATTTATTTAAAACTAGTATAAAATAGAATTCGTTTCCGCTAAATTTTATCATTTCTATAAATGGTTATGTAAAATTAATAAATCATAACGTCTCCTATCATAAAAGCCTATCTTTTCAGAGACTGTCATTAGAAACTGATATTATTTTCCACAGCACTTATAGTTACATGACTGATTTCTTTGTAATAGCGTTCCCAAAATTTTACTTATCGATACCTCAGGTACTTTGAATCTATATAAAGATACAATGCTTTCGCTCTTGCTATTTAGTTAAATTGGTAAGGAAAAATATATTCTTTTCAAATACTTTTTTTTGTGGGACCTGTGTATAAATTTTATTTCCTGTGTTTTTATTAAAAGGTATCGTGTAAGCAAAAAGATTATAATCAGTACATCATTTGGTTTATTTCTTGAACTCAAATCATGGGTTTACGATCGACCATTTAAGATAGATTGCAGTCTTCTTAAAAGTCTTTGCCTATGCTCGTATAGTCTTTATTTTGTTGCTATTATAGCATAGATTCCCATGTTTGCTATCATAACGACGTAGATTATGTTTTCGATGCTTTAAAGTTTGTATGCCGATGTGTCTTAAAATGACTCCTAATGAAATATAATTATATAATTTACCGAGCATCATTACATAGTGCAGGCTTCAGAATTATTAGAATAATTTTGAAAACTATGTTCGAGTACAGAAATCAATAATAAAAAGAAATATGCAGACGGAATTGTTAATTATGTATTAAATACAATTTTATCGTCATCATTAGGTTTTCTTCAAACAATTATCATATCATGTCTTAATGAATTTTAGAAATATATAATTTTTCAGTTCCTAGCCCTTTCGTTTCTTACCAAAATGGTTTACTTCTTTCCCAAATGAAATTTTATTCCTTAAAACAATGCAGTTGCTGGCAATCGATTTACCAGTATGCTATTTCAGCAGTTATTCTGTTTGCCCTGCTCAGCTACAAAAGAAAGAAAACAACTGTGGTTGCAGTTAAAGGAAGTTAACCGCATCTGAAAACAAAACACTGTTTTTTTTTTTTTTTTTTTTTAACTTTAAAGACTGTGGTCTGTTTTGCCAACGTTCGTTTTTGCATAGCTAGGTTATTTCTTCCTGAGTTGCAAACTGAGAATTGATAGTTTTTCTCATCTGCCAACAAATTTTACTTATTTTTTCCCTTACTTTTATTTTTAAGACTTTAATAATTTTCGTTTACTTTTAGGAATCTGATAAAGCAAGAAAATTGTTAAATAAAATAGAAAGGAATTTAAAGAGTATACTTTTGTATAGGACATAATGTACAATTAGCTTCAGAATGCTTTGTTGGATGATATGCAAATTTTTTTAAATATCAAGAAATGTATCGTTTTGCTACTACATATTTTATTTTTTAATAAGTATTTATTTTTAATACATATTCAGAACTACGTATAGTTACATATTCATATATCTATTATGCGTCTCTTAAATTTAGGTAAAGGACTCAACTTGAAGAATTTATCTTTGTCACTATTTACATTTAAAATACACAGAATTCTTATACTGCTTGCCATACAAAATGCAGCACTGTAAAGAACAAAACTTTCCAACTCTATTTCATCATGAGCACAGATTTCTCAAAACGATAATGAGTAGTCTCCATAAGTTACAACTCTTTTTTTTATTAAACTCAAAACTTGCTCAAGTGACTGCATTTTTTAATCCCAAAACTGATGTTAGGCTCGAAACGGCATTTTGCGTTGCATCATTATAAACGGCGTATCGCTTTTCAAATTATTGCTAACAAATATTATCGCCCTGTATTACACTTAAAAAAAAATAAAATAATGAAAAATCCGCATGAATGTATGCATGCTTCTAGCTTTGTGAAAGAACAAAGGTTCCTACAGCCATCCAATTTTGAATAACTTAGTCCTCCACCTGAACACGGTCACCTGGAAGCCTGAATTTTGAATTTGTTTTATTACTTATTTCATATTTTTTAAAACGTTTAATGGAATTTTTATTAACAAACTCTACAATTTCAGAGCAAGCGATGGAAACAGTGTATGGAAAAAAGCATTTTTATCTCCAGCGTACAAGACTGTCTATCCGAAATTTTTAAGAAATGCCGTTTTTAAATATTTTGTGATTTTACTGTTGAAGCGAATTTTATGTGGCCTAATCGCCAAGACCGTGATATATAATAAAAAAAGTAAACACACAAAACGTTAATAAATAAAAAGGAAAAAAAAAATGTAAAGCCATTTTAGTAAGGAAACTGAACATTGGTATGATGATCTGAGAAAAAAGCTGAAAAAAAAAGGGGGGGAAATATATGCCAATACCTAACGCTGTATCGAGAATTCTAAGCGTATATTGCTATGTTGCTTTTAAAATGTCTGTAATTTTGCTGTTGAAAGGTATATGGCGTAAGTGCGAAAAAATGGTACTTAATAATAAGAGTTAAGTATAACAACAGACTGGTAGCTGCGAGCTCAGCGATAGCGTAAAAAACCTTAACAAATCCTTTTGGGCGACCGTTAAAATCTGAAACATTTCAGGGCTTTTTCTTTCCCCTCCCCCAACAAAGCATATTGGAGCTTCTCACCCAAAATTTCCTCTGCTCTCCCTTTTGTTGTAGTGCTTCTAGATGTAGTTAGTGACATACGCGATCTGCATAGCCGCTGAAATGCTAATCATTTGTGTGTCCTAACATTGTATACACATAACGCAAATTTCAAGTCTTAATGGATGTTTCTTTCATATTTTGGATGGCCAAGAGAATACATATGTTATAACAGTATACAACATTTTTAGCACGTTCATAGAGATGGTTGCATTTATGAAATTTAACTGACAGAATACGCTGTTATTCCCTCATTACGTTTTCGCGTTTTCTCAACTGCTTTAGAATGGTGGCCTTTAAAATGCATTTCACTTCAGGGTATGAAAATAATCCGCAAATGCCAAACCTGGAAAAAAGAAATAGATTCAGAGTACCACAACTAGCCTCACCCAGAACTTCATTGCTAGAAGGGAGGGGTTTCACTATTGAACTCTCAATTTTTCTCACTATGATTCTACTCATAAAGAAATAACATTAAAACATTAGCTGCTAATATTCTAGAGGTAATCAAAATAATTGTTAGATACGGAGTTTTTGATCGCCAGTGACAAATTTGTTCACAAATTTTATTGCTAATTTATTGTCTGATGACATTTCCAAATTTTGCGAAATCCGCAAAACAGCTCTCTATTGCTAAGTGTAGTTAAATTTATATATTTTAAGTTTCCCAGTCACTGATTTAGCAGTCAAATCTACTAGCTATTTTAAACAAATATGAAAGTGCAAGGGAAATTGCAGCTGACGAACGAATCGAAAAAATGCTCGCCACAGCGGTTGGAAAAGACTGTTTCTTAAAACGAATAACAAATAATTCATTTCGCAGTCAGTGTATCAACACATCTGATTTGCTTTATTTGGATATGGCAAAACATTCGACGATTATCTGTCTAAGGGGAGGAATGTCTTCGTGGAAGATTTTATAAGGAAAACTGGCTCATGTACACGTTACACACGAGGAAACCCCAACAACACACCTGAAAATGAATTCACAATGTCAAACAATGAATCTGAAAAAATTGAGTCATCAGTTATACATCACAGAATTATTAAAAAATATCCGAGTAAACGCCGCATGACTTCCTTGTACGGCATATTAAATTTTGCATATTTTTGCAGCATTTCATTTAAATTTATTTCCTTGAACTTCACTAGATATATATTTCACATTAAATTAATTCAGTTATTACTTCGCGGTAAGGCAAAAATACATAAAACTCAAAGCATCTTCATTAAAACTGTAAAATACAGAAAAACATAAAATATCAAATATAAGCACTTAATTTTTTTTAAATTAAAATTAGAGCTTCTGCGCAAAAACAAGAAATGCGGCCTGTGGGCACGAAGACAGTTTTTTCAGTGCACGAAAATGACAATTTACTTTTGACACCACTCTGTAAAAAGACAGTGAAGTTGATGAGCATACTGACTTAATTCAGTATTCTTCTAAGAGTTTCAAATGTGAGCAAATGGCGGCCTCGTTAGGCTTCGGGCCACTTAAACTTTTAAATTGTTGATAATTCTACAATCATTGCCTGCAGATTATAAAAGCTTTAACCGGAACATAAAAACAACATAATTCAATCACTTTTCAAGTGTGCAAGATATAACAAAATACGATGGCTGCTCTAAGAAACGATTGGCGACCTCGAAATTAACTATTCTAAATTTGGTGTTCCCCCCCCTAAGTTCATCTGTTCTCCCAAATTCGAGGTCTTTCTGTGTTACATAATGCTGCTTGAAAGAAGGAACTAAAACCTATAATTAACCAATCATAGCTTAGCTATACTTTATGCACCTACCCAGTATTAACAGATAATAACGACGTAGTCTCTCTCTCTCTTTCACCTGCCTGCTCACAGCGTGTCGCTCAGCCTCTACTAGCTATTTTTTAGCTGCTAGCAGTACTTGAAATGTAATTGCATATCTAAATTATAAAAATATGTGCCAAGAAATTCGTCATCCAAAAATAAATAATATTTATTATCAAGCTGGTCGTGCTTCTTCTAAAATCCCATCAGATCATTCCACTATGACGCTATTTCCGATCTACGTAGCGGAACCGTACTGGGAAGTTTAAATTTGAAACTTTTCGTTATGGTTCCGCTACGTAGAGGATACTTTTACCCTATATGACGGTAATAAAGATGATTTAAACAAAGTTCTTTCAATAATGAATTCCATTGATCCTGCTATTCAGTTCGCTTCTGAACTTGAGACATGCAATTTTCTTCCGTTTCTCGACATTTTGGTCACACGTAACACATCCAACTTCAGTACTACTGTTTAACGTAAACCTTCATCGGTTTGCCTTCCACCACACTTTAAATCATGTTATCTGACTAAACAAAAGTTAGCTTCGTTTTACTCAGTGCACTTCAATTTGCTCCTCTAAATTAGCTCTTGATCGAGAACTAAATTATTTAAAAGCAGTAACTATTGACAGGAGCTTTTCACTCAACATTCTTAATCAAGCAGTTAAAAAGTTCTCACCTCAACACACCGAAAGGCATACTCTTGTTTTAGGAGGTTATAAGAATTCTGTTGTCATTTTTTTTCTTCCCATTAATTAGCAATAAAATTGCGCGTATTTTACAGAAATTTAACTTTCGGGTCGTTTATTCTCCTATCAATAAAATTCCTGTTTCCATACTTAAGGACTCCATTCCGGATATGAATTCTTGGGATATTTACAAGATTCCTTGCCATTGTGGTTTAATTTACATTGGTCACACTAAAAGAGCCTTAAAATTTCGAATTAAAGAGTATGAGGTGTATGTTAGGAAAAACGAAAGACAGAAGCTCTGTCTTGCCCAGCATTGTTGGTTCGAAAATCACATTTTTCTATTTTTCTTCAGCCAAATTTATTCAAAAATCATCTTCATTTCTAGAGGAGTTTCACATTCAAAATATATCTTTCTATTCTAATTAATGACAGTAATTCCAATCCATCTTTACCTTCAGTCTTTAAGGAAATTATGTTTTAGTTTTCTTGTGTCATCATAGATGGCGACAGTAGCTTAACTCCTGTGCAGCCATTCTTATCTTATCGCTATACCTTGTCCCTTTCATTTGCACTTTGACAGCTGAGGCTGAACATCGAACTAGTCTAGACATTGAAACTGGTCCTGTGAAAATTTGCAGATATAACGCTGATTTTTGTTGTTTGACTTCTAAATTAATATTTGTCCGGAGTGTTATTTTACCTTAATTAAGCATAAACATGTTCACACATCATTTCATGTGTGATAAACACCCTCCACACTTTCATAAAACGGATCACATCATTAGACAATGGCTGAAACAGATAAAATGAGCCACACGCATTTGCACAGCGACAGAAAAATAGAGAAAATGGGTGCGCATTTCAGCAAAGCGTATTTACAGAGTTGAATCTTTTGTTCAAATTTCAAGCTCTGCGATTACACGAGAGCCATCTGCAATGCAGGAGGATAAGATAACATAATGCAGATTAGTTTTCAAGTGACGCAGTTTAGATTCCAGGAAGGGAGCGTATACATATTAAAATGAAAAGTTAAAAGTGTAAGGTTTTAGTTAAACTGACAAAGTTTTATTTTAATTTGACTCTTTCTATCTGTTCTCATTTCAACTTCCCGTTAGAATAAGCGCGCGTTTCAGATCTATGCTAATTTGAAGTGGATCCAAGTAGTATTTAAACGAAAGGTAGAAATTTTTCAGTGTGAGAGAGCTTTTAGTCTCAGACCACTGTTACTCTATTCGACGTTCGCCTGATTAGCTAGCATTTAAATTCTAAGCCGTAGCGCTGTTACGTTTTCACTCATTGAAGTAATTCTAAGTGCGTCAGTATTAGTTAAATGTTCCTACATACCATTTAGTTAAGAGGCCAACCTCGCGTTATAGCTCTGTGAGCAACGACTATTTAATTTCTAATTAGTTTTAGTTTAAATTAATTTGATTGTTCAGTTTAGACCCAAGTGGCCGTCGTTATTTTCTCTATCCCTCCCGAGTTTGGAAGTGGCTGTAAATAATTGTGGTTTAATAAAAGAGGATTTTAAATCCCTTTAAAGTACAGTTCTTCTACCACTTTTATCACAATATTCTACCACAGAACATAGCTGCATTCAGCTCCCTGTTCCAGATCAGGATTTAAGGAGTTCGCGAATATGTTTTCCAAGAATATGCACCGAACACCCAGTCCTGACACTGGCGCCCGAAGAAAAATGAGAGGATGGCCGGAAAGACAAGAAGAGGAACCTGAGATATCTGCAGTACCTGTGCAGAACCCTGAAATACCACCTCCTGCCCTAGAAGGGTTTGGCTACATTGTACAAACCATGCGGGCAGCCATGAAGCCAGCGGCAAGTTTTGACGGCAAGTCAGCCGTAATAAATTTCCTGGAAAAGCTAGACGCCCATTTCACGTTATATCCAGTTCACGAATTTCAGAAAGTCACTCTTGCCACCAGCGCTCTGAAGGGCCAAGCGCTAAATTGGTTCAAGTGTATTGGAAAGAATCTCTTGCGGGAACCGAGAAGTCCCACATACACTTACGAAAATTTTAAAAATTCCTTGGTGAAAGCATTTCCTATAGTACGAGATCGAGCCAGACTGGAGGCGGAACTTTTTAGTCGTTATCAGGAAAAGATAAAAGATTCGTCAAATTTTATCTTGAGAAAAATTCAAGTTTTCAAGCTTTTGTATGAAAGTCGCCCGAATCCTGAAATTATTCAAATTATACTTCCTAGGCTACTGCCCCAAGTTCAAGATTTCATCGAGCTAAGAAACCCAACGACGTTAGATAAATTATTTGAGCTTGCCGTACAATTTGAAAGCCGAAGAACAGCAGACAACGAACGATGTCGCTAATTTGAGCGAAGAAGTCAGTGGAGTTCGCCAAGACCCCAGCAGAAGCAAAACCAGAGTTACGGGAATAAGGCGAAGCAATGGCCGAAGAAAGAGCTATCTCCTAAATCAAGGGGCGAGCGACGAGAATTTAATCCAAAAACGAGCAAAGATGCAGAAGGCAACCAGAATAAGAAGAATTTAAACTAAAATGGATTTCTTCGAAGAAGGTGAAGAAGTCCGAATTAGCGCAAAATCCTTCCACAATTAATTTAAACACCGTGGTCGTGAAAAATTTAAGTTTACCGAAGATTGAAGTTTTAATTAACAACATACTGGCGACGGCTCTGTTGGATACAGGAGCGCAAAGTAGTTTTATCTCGGAAAGACTTTTCAAGAAGCACTTCCGCCGTTACAGAATTTTTAGTGCAAGAGACACGAATGTCATAGCGGCCCAAAGAGAGAAGTGTAGATGCTTGGGGAAAGTACTGCTTTTCGTGCGTATCAACGACGAGCAGGTAAAAATTTTATTTTATATTTTGCGAAACCTGCAAACATGTATTATTCTGGGTGTGGATTTTTTGATTGGCAGACCACTCAAAAAGATTTTAAAGGGGCTAATTGGATTTTAAAGGGGGAGAATTGACTCTGTCGATGAAACCAGTAGAAATGAAGAAAGATAATCCCCCGCAGCTGGACTTGCAGCACTTACCGGCAGAAGAGCAAGAAAAACTGCAGTCGCTGGTAAGTGAGTTTTCAAATTTATTTAGCGATGTACCGGGTTTCACATAGGTCGTAAACCATACAATAGAAACCGAGAACGCTCAGCCAGTAAGGCAAAAGCCATATCGATATGATAAGGTAAAAGAAGAAATAATTGAATACCATATCAAGGAAATGTTGAAAAACAGAATAATAACCCCGATATCTAGCAGTTATGCTAGTTTAGTAGTTCTATGCAAGAAAAATAATGATTATCCGATTACGCACCCGAAGCGGTGGCATTTTGGTATAGATTATCGCAAGTTAAATTCCGTCACAAAATATACCGTATATCCTCTGCCGATAATCGAAGAGATAATTCGAAATATTTCCTCTACAAAGTATATGACCACATTAGATCTTACAAGTGGCTATTTTCAGATTGGGGTAAAACCCGAAGATGTCCCCAAAACCGCCTTCATAACTCAATCTGGCACGTACGCATTTCTTAGAATGCCTTTTGGTTTATCCGGCGCGCCGGCAACTTTCCAAAGATGTATGGACATCGTCTTAAGACCGGTCCTTGGTAAAAGTACGTTCATATATTTAGATGATATTATAATTACGAGTAGTACTTTAGAGCAGCACTTGCAAGATTTACGAAAAGTGTTTTTATTGTTAAATGAAGCTGGTTTGAAGATAAATGCGTCCAAATGTAAATTTGCCGCAAAAGAGTTACGTTACTTAGGGTTTAAAATTTCTCAGAATGGAATCGAAACGGATCTGTCAAAGATAATAGCCATTAAAAATTATCCTGTTCCTAAAACAGCGAAGAAGTTAGCGTCTTTTCTTGGTATGTGTTCATACTATCGATCCTTCATTAAAGAATTTGCCAAAATAGCTGAACCTCTGCTAAAGTTGAAAAGGAAGAAAGCTAGGTTTTCGTGGTCAGCAGAAGCGAACTTGGCATTTCAAAAACTGAGAGACGCATTGACTCAAGCTCCCGTCTTAAAATTTCCGGAGGGGGATAAAGGATTAGAAATTTCAACGGACGCTTCAGATTTTGCGATTGGGGCAGTGCTTTCTCAAAATGGGCAACCCGTGGCCTTTTTCAGTCGAACATTAAATGAAACCCAGAGAAACTATTCGGCCACAGAAAGGGAAACTCTCGCAGTGTTATCAGCAGTACATAAATTTCGTGTTTTCTTTGGAAGTTCTTCAGTAACTATATATACCGACCACGCTGCAGTCACTGGACTCTACTCTGGGAAAAATTTATCACCCAGATTAATAAGGTGGGCACTTAAATTACAAGAATATAATCTAGTAATTAAACACACGCCGGGAAAAGAAAATGTTGTGGCACATGCTTTAAGCAGAATTAATGTGGATGAAAATGGAAATACAGTTAAAATAGCCATGCTGACATCCAAAGTATTAGATTCTCGTGAAACAGTAATAGCCGAACTCGGAAAAGATCCGGAGTTCAAAAATATATACAATTATTCGGCCGATCCTGAGAATTTCAGTCATCGGATATTGTGCCGATAAGAAATAGGCCCGCAAATTACGAAATAATTGACGGACTTTTATTTTATACGAAAACGACTAATGAAAACCATGAGTTTAGACCGGTTATCCCAGCTAGCATTAGATTGAATGTATTAGAGAAGTTGCACGATTCTCCCATTTCGGGCTATTTGGGCATAAGAAAAACTGTCAAAAGAGTTCGCGAGGCAGTTTTCTTTCTAGAACTGCAAAAGTTTACTAGGGCGTATGTCCAGTCGTGCCAACATGTCAATTTAATAATTATGTTAATTTCCGCCTGGCCGGGTTTCTAAATAGTGTTAGTAATCAAATAATAGGCATCGATTTATTGCGACCTTATCCTAGAAGTAAAGTTAACAAAAGCCGATATCTTTTAGTTATAGTGGACCATTTTAGCAAATGGTTAGAGTTGATTCCGTTAAAACGCGCGTCTGCAAAAATTGTAGTAGATTCAATTCTAAATAAGTATATTTTAAAATACGGGGCGCCCCTAAAAGTTATTTCCGACAATGGTCCCCAATTTGTTAGTAATATTTTTGAGGAAATATGTGCAATACTGGGCATACGTCACATAAAGATGGTCCCGTATAGTCCGCAGTCAAACATAGCGGAACGGGTTAATAGAAATGTAGTGAAAATCATTCGAAGTTACGTTAAGAATTACCACTCTACCTGGGATAGCCATATAAATGAATTTGCATTTGCCCTTAGAACCGCCAAACACGACACAACACAAAAAACACCCGCTGAACTGTTTCTTGGAAGAAAGATTTTGACACCCTTAGATAAACTTTTCTTTGTCCAAGAAAGGGCAGAAGAATTTAAAATGAGTGACATTAAAAATTTGATACGAGAAGCGACAGGTAACATAGAACTGGTCCAGAAAAAACAAAAATTATATTATGACCAAAAGAGAAGAGGGGTCAAGTACAATGTGGGAGATGAAGTACTGAAAATCAAGCATAACTTGTCAAATGCCTCAGAAGAAAAGGTGGGGAAATTTTTTCGGCGTTTTGAAAGCCCTTTCATCATTGAGAAAGTTACACAGACAGTTGTTATATTAAAAAGAAACGATGGGCAAAGAATTACTGCGTATGGTGACCAGATTAAGCCCTTTTATAATCGTAATAAAATGGAGGTATTTAAAGATTTTTTCCAGGATCCGAGGCAATCTAATTTCACGGAAGATGAACCTCAGCGAAAACAGCAGGAACCAGCTACAATGGCATCAAAAAGACAGAAAAAGAAAGTTCCCCTCAACAAAGTAGAGGAAACAAGAACCAAAAATGTGGATTCAAAAGAAAGACTGACGATGCAGGCGCAAGTAATAAAAAATCAAATCAGAATGGGCAAGGAAAGCCCAAAGTAGCCAAAAGAACTGCGGAAACATCGGAGAAGTGCCTGAGAAGCAAGCAGCCTCGGTTGCAGGGTGAGGATCGACGTCCCGAATGCAGCAGGAACCAGGAGCAGTGACGAACGAGGGCCCAGGAGCGAAGGGCCCAGTCCAGCAAACGCCCAGCAGAGCAACTTCCTCCCCAGCGCAAGTACCCCAGAATGGAAAGAGAGAATTCCAAAAGGAAGAGGAATGAGCAACAAGCTGAAAATGGTCAACAACCAAAGTCAAGGAAACTGGCCCAAACTTCAATTTACCCAACTTTCAAGGATTGGGCCAAGAAAAGGATGGCTGACCACAACAAGATAAGTAGTATTTCTTATTCCAATGTTTAATTAATTTTCGAGTGTTACTGCAAGTTGCAGGGTCTCTTTTTACCTCAAGCGAGGTTGAGTTTTACGCCAAGTAGGCTATAAATGATTACTTATCTTCAAAAATGTTTTGTTTGAAATTGTAATTCTGCAAAGATTTAAAATTACTTAATGTTTGTAAAGTAGATTCTGAAGTAAAAATGAGTTTGTAAATATATGAGTTTTGTAAAAGCAATGAATTGCTGCGAAAATGTTAAGTAAATGATTCTGTATTATGCTTTGTCGAAAGACTTGTAAAATTTCTAGAATGAAAAGTCGGTAAAAGAAAAACACGATATAGTCTATAGACTGTTATTTCAGTGTAATGCGATGTTTCAGGAAAGTACTTTGAGAAAAAGAATATGAAGCACTTGCTGTAAACTTAGAAATTTAACGTACATATTGTATCTCGTGATTGGTATGCAATTGTTAAGTTTCATAAAATGTAACAAATGGTATTATGCCATCAATGCACGTTAGGTGAAAAGTCAATTTGGAATGAAGCATTCTTTGTGCAAACTGCGAATTGTACGCATGAAAAGTTAAAGTTTGAGTAATTTTAGAATGCAAGTGTTAAAGAGGCTCTCCACCAAATACACTTAAAGTGTTAGACATGAAGTTAGTTAGAACCTCAGGTTTAGTTGATTATAGGGCGTCTTTTGAGGTCTCGTTATGTCAAGTTCTAACTAATGTTAATCGATCGTAGGTGGGAGAGTTGAACACCCCCGAACAAAAAAAACCGCAATTGCGGTTCGCTTTTCATCCAACACCGGTGGAGAGCATTGGGGGAAGAATTTAATTTTGCTTGAATGATAATGTGTGCGTGCGAATTTACACGGGTAAGAAAATGAAGCCTGTTACCTAGAACTTACTGTTATTATGTTATACTAAAATTTCTTTCCTTTCAGATTTTGCTGGAAGGAGTAAGATGTAGACGAAAGTAATTGTACTGAAAACAGATGAAGAGTTATGTATAAATCAAGTTTTCGTCTGTAAATTGGCTAAGAACTATTTTTCTGTAAAGGTTGGCCTAAGTTTAGAAGAGTTAAATTTGAGTATTTCTAGAATTGCAAGTTTCAACATGGTCCGTTTGGACCACAGTAGTTCAACTTTTGCCAATTCTGGAGGAAGTATGTAAGGTTTTAGTTAAACTAACAAAGTTTTATTTTAATTTGACTCTTTCTATCTGTTCTCATTTCAGATTCCTGTTAGAATAAGCGCCCGTTTCAGCTTTATGCTAATTTGAAGTGGATCCAAGTAGTATTTAAACGAAAGGTAGAAATTTTTCAGTGTGAGAGAGCTTTTAGTCTCAGACCACTGTTACTCTATTCGACGTTCGCCTGATTAGCTAGCATTTAAATTCTAAGCCGTAGCGCTGTTACGTTTTCACTCATTGAAGTAATTCTAAGTGCGTCAGTATTAGTTAAATGTTCCTACATACCATTTAGTTAAGAGGCCAACCTCGCGTTATAGCTCTGTGAGCAACGACTATTTAATTTCTAATTAGTTTTAGTTTAAATTAATTTGATTGTTCAGTTTAGACACAAGTGGCGGTCGTTATTTTCTGTATCCCTCCCGAGTTGGGAAGTGGTTGTAAATAATTGTGGTTTAATAAAAGAGGATTTTAAATCCCTTTAAAGTGCAGTTCTTCTACCACTTAAATCACAATATTCTACCACAGAACATAGCTCCATTCAGCTCCCTGTTCCAGATCAGGATTTAAGAAGTTCACGAAGATGTTTTCCAAGAATATGCACCGAACACCCAGTCCTGACAAAAGGACTTCCTAAATTAACGTCAGTAATTTTCTTTCATATTTCTATCTCCTTCTTCAAACATAGAAGTTTTTGTCATTATATGTCAATAGCCCAAAGGGAATAACACTTTCATGCCAAGAAGGGAGGACAGATGATTAAAAGCCATACAAAATAACTCATTTAAATTTCCCATAAGCAAGGTGAAACAATGAAGAAATTTAATTTTTGAGTAATTTAGGTGCTGCTGAAATATCTATAACAGGCTGGAAGAAGTGCAGAATAAGAATGAAAAACCGGGTGTTATAAAGATTTTCGAAAGCGCAAACGAAAAAAAAAAAAAAAGACCAAACACAAGGTTCTGCAGTTTTTATCCTCTCTAATTACATTGGTAGGAAACGTATGCAGGTGCTCGTGTAAAAAATTATTATAGGAACACACTATGTAAACAGCAAATTGAGAACAGGAATGAATTTAAACAGAACAAGAGAAAGAAAGGTTTACAAAGTTAATTAATACATTAAATTAAAAAATTTTGAAGCTTTGTGAGATAAAATATGCACTGAATAAAATATTCAGCACAAATTTTCTCTCGTTAATAAAATTCTTACAAGTTATAAGGAAGTAAAAAAATTTAAATTACAATCGCGTATTACACAAAACAATTAAAAAAATTAGAGCAAGATATAAAAAATAGGAAAAAGGTTTTAACATATTTCTCCCGCCTTCTTAGCGTGCCTTCGTGGTGTAGTGGTCAGCACACTTGGCGTGTATTCGAGAGGTCCGTGGTTCGAGTACCGGCGAGGGCATTGTTCATTTTTCACATCTCCTGCTTTCAAATAACTTAATGACTCTATAAGTAAAACCAGTGAAAAAAAATATTCTTAATTTTACGTGAGTGTAGAAAGTACTATGATCTAAAAATGTTATGATCAAATAATGTATAGTTTAAAAGTTAATTAAGTGCGGCTAAGCCTAATTTTTTTGTTATGATAGCGGACATATATGTTTACATTTGAAGCTTAGCAGAACAGTGGATTTGTTGCCAATCTCCAGATACTAAGCTTCGCAACAACGAAGTAACGTCTTCTTTTATTATTGAAAATTAAATTATGCTTGATTCATTCTGGAATTGTCATTTAATTTATTAGCTGCTTTCTGGGTAGAGATCGGAGTTTTAATTGGAAAAAACCGTTTTTATAATTACTATAACTGTAGTTGGTGTTTTATGTTTTTCTATATCTCTTAATTTTTAATGAAAATATTTTGAACTTTTATGTATTTTATTCGAAGTGAGAACTGAATTAATTAGTAGCGCATGCCCATTATCGTGTATGCAGTATCTTCTGGATGCATACGTGAATAAAACGGGCGCAGCCAGCTCAGCTGGCGGGTTCTCACACTGCACGGGAGTTTTCGAGATTTTCCGCATGGGGAATGTGTATGCAGTGTCTTGTGGATGCATACGTGAATCTGGATGCATACGAGAATGTGGATGCATACGCTAATAAAGCAGGCGCAACCCGCTGAACTGGCGTGCTTGCCAGCTAGAAAATCGCTGAACACTGGTAGTTAGGTCCAACTTTCGAATCCCAGCGAACGCGTGGGTGTTTTCGTGATTTTCGGTGTGTGTAACGTGTATGCAGTATCTTCTAGATGCATACGTGAATAAACGGCCCTCTCAGCTGGCGGCCCGGCCCGCTCAGCTGGAGGGTTCTCACACGGCACGGGTGTTTTCGAGATTTTCCGCATGGGGAATGTGTATGCAGTATCTTGAGGATGCATACGAGAATGTGGATGCATACGCTAATAAAGTGGACGGAGCCCGCTCAACTGGCGTGCTTGCCAGCTAGAAAATCGCTGAAGACTGGTAGTTAGGTCCAACTTTCGAATCCCTGCGAACGCGTGGGTGTTTTCGTGATTTCCTGCATGTGCAGTATCTTGGATGCATAAGGGAAACCAGCGGACGTCCTGGAGAACAAGCGGGCGCAGCCCGCTCAGCTGGCGAGCTTGCCCGCTAGTGCTAATAATAAAAAGTGTTATGATCAAATAATGTCTCGTTGATAAAAACTGTAAACTTAAATTCTACAATAAGTAATTAAATGTGTATAATGATATATACTTTAACATTTCCATGTGAAATTTGCATAAAAGTAAATGTATGCATAAATAAGACATTTACGAAACAACACAATACATCATCTTATGGTGTGAAAAGTATTCGTGCATCATACATAATGTTGAATATTTTCATAAATACATTTAAATTAATAACCTGTACGATACCCTTAGCGTGAATAACGGCTTCGAGTCTCCTTGGCATTGATTCAATGAAATTTGCTGTTTCTGAGCTAGATATGGACTCACTTTCTGATTTAAGAGCAGTTATTAAGTCATTTTTATTAGAAATGTGCTTTAATGTAACATTTTTATCAAGAATTTACTATAAATTCTCAGGGGATTGAGGTCGGATGACAGAGCAGGAAATTTCATAAACTTTGATGTATTATATGATTTCCAGACCCATGTATTTATGGCTGTATGCTTGGGATCATTATCGTGTATGAAAACATATTCACTACCCAAACCCATTTTTGTCGCACTAGACCGTAAATTATTTTCAAAATAACGATATGCAGCAGATGGTTCATAATGTCATTAATAATGACTAAAGTACCGAAGCACACGTGCAGCTCCAAACTAGTAAACCTCCACCTCCATATTTCACTATTGATAGTAAATTCCTTGGATTCATTTCTGTATTTTGTTTCCTCCTTACCATTCGGCTCCCATTCAACCCAAAAATATTGACTTTACTTTCATCTGAAAAAATAATGTACTTCATTCACATATATTTTGGTGAAGGATAATTGTAACTTCCGATTGCCCTCATTCTCAAAGAATTTTCTTCTCGCAACACGACCATGGAAACCCTGTTTTCTGCATGCATTTCGAATTGGATTTGCGGATAAAGCTCTTCTCATGTTTCTCAATTCTACTGTAAGCTCAGCACTTACTTTCGGATCGTTTTTCTAAGAACGTGCCATAAATCGTGTCAACGAATGTAAGTAGATATGGTCGTACTGAATTAGCACTATTTTGCACTATTCGACTGTGCCGTGAAACGTGGTCTGCCGACTAAAATTGAAATTTCATTGCACGATTTACCACCTTTGCAAAGATTTAAGATTAATCTCTTTCAGAAACACTTGTTTCTTCAGTTTAACGACTCATATTAAAATTTTACGTTTCTTATCACATTTAAAGTTACATCCGGTTATTTCATATAAGTCCCCAAAATAAATTATGAAAAGTAAACTGACTAAACCAATTAGAAAATGCTACCAAAATTTTGCATTTGATTGAATGTACGAATTCTTTTTGAGCTCCAATCCTCAATTTTTAGTTTCCCGTATATTTAAAAGCTAATATCTTTTCCATATTGTTCTTTGCACTCGTATTCGGCAAATTTTTTAATAGTTATTAGCTTTTAAAGAAGATTCCGTAGAAGTAGCACGCCAAAACAATAGTTTCTTTCGCGAAACTACTCTTGTACATAAGAGTCTCAAAGTACGCAAGAGCAATTTCTACACTCAGCAAAACCGCTAAACAATTACTCGATCACAACAAAACAGAAAGTAAAGAAACAGGCTATTATATTTCACAAAGAAAAGAACAAATTTTAATGACATAACTTTACTGAATTAATTGATTTTTACTGAATTAATTACGTAAAGGTATGAGGGAGAAGAATACAAAGAAATCAATAATTATCATTACATTAAAAAATAAATATGTAAATTAATTGGCTACAACATAGAAACAATCACAATTGAGTAAACATTTAAAGAATTTAAGCATATATTTCATAAAGCAAAAGACAGTGGAACAAATTATCATGTCAATAAGATTATTAAATTAACTATTAACAATATGCCACGGTTATGTCAATATGATTGTTAAACAATGGCTGTATAAAAAAAATAAAAAACATAATTAAATTCACAAAATTAATAGAAAAATGTCGTATTCGTACAACACAATTAAGAAAAGCAACTCACACGTAGGAGCACTAAAAGCAACTGATACCAAATTTGGCTGAGTAGGATGGTTGCTATAAGCATTTCCTCTACTATTATGTGCAAACTTTTGTTGCCATTCTGAGTTTACTCACTTGCTCGCTCTTAGCGATGCTATAAAGTTCGAACGATGTAGTTATTTTAGTAATATCAATTCAACTTCTTATTTTTTACTGTGCTATTTTTGCCTTTGTTTTAAAAATACTTTTTTTATCTGAATCGACGTAATTGCAATTTCCTTAATGGTGACAGGAATATTTCGTAGTCTTGACTTTCTCCTGATATAAACGTATTTATATTCGCATGTTAAACTAGCATTAAATCGGCCCTGAAGAGACCACTATTCAGTCTTGCTTTCTGCTTTGATATTTAGTGCAGACCTGTCCAGATGCGCCTCCCTTTTTTACTACCTTGGTACGAGGTAAAGGAAATACTGAAATCACGAAAAATTTCGGGTATCATATTTTAACGAAATATCCATTTTCGCAGCTCTCCAATCATTTTGAGTGATAGCTGTGCGTACGAACAGAATAAATGACTTTTTTATCCAAAACGGATTATAAAACGAATTTAAAATGGATTCTGAAGGATATTTTTTCTTGCTGTATGTATTTCGTATAACTCAAAAAAAACTAGCCGTAGAAAGTTGAAATTTTGATGTAGAACTGCTAAACATGTAGTTGTACACCTCCTTTCTTCGCTGCAACCGGCAGCTCCAAACGTGGATATGTACACTGGTGTGCAAAAATTAAGGACGAAGTCGAAAAATTAGCATATCAGCTGAACGAAGAGGCATAGCGGACAGAAAGACCAATCAGGAGATTAAGTAAAGTGATGTACGGTAGCACATGTGCAGATGTGCAGGTAGACGTAATGGGGAGTGTCTGAGTAGTATAAAGCATGTTCTCGGTGTAAGATCAGTATTTCTGGCAAAGAAATTGCACGCCGTATTGCAGTTAAAATCACACCGAGTTGCTGCCTCAGCGAGAAATGGCGAATAATCAATCTGTTAGACGACATCTGGATGCTTTTACCCGAGGTCGAATCATTGGGAAGTTGGAGGAAGGCCGCAGTGTGACAAGTGTGGCTGCAGAGTTAGGAATTGCTCACAGCATCGTTTCACGACTTTGGAGACAATTTCAAACTACAGGAACAGCTATCCGGGGGTTTAGTAGTGGTCGTCCACGAGGAACCACACCCGCAGATGACCGGTATATTGCCTTACAGGCCAGAAGAAACAGGCGGCAGACAGCGGGAGAAATCGCTAGACACACGACACAGGCGACTGGACGACCGATATCGCGTTTTACCGTGGCCAGAAGACTGCACGGTGGTGGTCTGTTTGCACGACGCCCTGTACGGTGTGTACCTCTAACGCCTGCCCATCGGAGAAGGCGTTCTCTGTGGTGCCGGGAGCATCGGAATTGGAGAGACAATGAATGGGGACGAGTACTCTTTACAGATGAGAGCAGATTTAATCTCAGTTGCGATTCTAGACACATACACATCTGGACAGAGCGGGGAACACGCAATAACCCTTTCAACATCAACAAAAGGGACTGTTTTGGAGGTCGCGGAGTTCTCGTTCGAACAGACATAATGCTTGGTAGCCGGACCGACCTTCATATCTCCCAAGGAGGTTCGTCACCTGGGACTGCTATTGTAACGAGGTTCTTCTTCCTTACATGCGTCTTTTCACAAGGGCTATGTGTCCTCAGTTCCTCTTCATGGACGACAACGCTCCACCTCATCGCACAGTTACTGTCGAAGAGCTGTTGGAGAGTGAAGATATTGAACACATGGATTGGTCGACAAGGTCTCTCGATCTAAATCCCGTCAAGCATGTACGGAGCCTACTAGGGAGACCCGTGGCAGCACGTAACTTATCGCCAGTAAAGATTCCGAAACTGCGATTGGTGCTACAAGAGCAACGAGCAGCAGTGTCTCAACAGCTCATTAACAACCACATATCCAGCATGCACAAATGATGTGAAACCTGCCTAGCAGTCAGGGGAGATCATATCCCCTATTAAAGACCGGATGTTTCTTGCTGGACACCCATACAGGGATGTTTCGGCCTTCAGTCGCATTGCGCTCCCTGCTACTTTTTCAATAAAGCTTCTTTTTATAACTCTGATTTCTCTTTTAGTAAGTGTTGCTTACATTACTCATGTCGTATTGGGGTATGCTTACATTACTCATGTCGTACTTACGTATTGGGGATCTTACGGTATTAAATGTGTTGATTTGGAAAGCTTTTGTACAAAGTTATATTGAAAAAACCGTCTCGTTATTAATTTTTGCACACCAGTGTATATTGCCACTCTGTTACCCAGCTCAGTGAGCTCAGCTTTTAATCTTATATCTTTTTAATTTGCGCATTTTTTGCTTTAAATGTGATTGAATTATGTTATTGTTATGTTCCAGGTCAGGTTTTTATGCCCTTTAGTTAATCTGCATGCAAAAGCTGTACAATATTCAATAATTCAAAAGTGTCATTTAGCCTAACGAGGCCGCCATTAGTTTACATTTGAAACTCTTATCACAATAATGAATTAAATCATTCGGTGCACCAACTTCAGTATCTTTTTACAAAGTGTGACCAAAAGTTGATTTTCAATTTTGTGCACCGAATATTTTGTCTTCTTACCCCCTCAACGAGTGGCTTGTTTTTGAGTAGAAATTCTAATTTTGATTGAAAATTGTTTTTTAACTCTTTTAATTGTACCAAGTGTTGTAGGTTTTTCTGTATTTTGCAACTTTTAGTGAAACTTGAGTTTTTATTTTATGTATTTTTGCTTTCTCTCGAAGTGAGAAGTGAATTGATTGCATTAAAAATATATCTCTAATAAAACTCGAGGAAATAAGTTTAAAAGAAGTGCAGCAAAAAATGTGTATAATTTAATAGAACGTACAAGGAAGTCTTGTGTTCCCAGATAATTTTGTGAGGTGAGTGAAGCGCAAGTCATTGCGTTTTTGCCATAGTGGTCTTTCTCATTACACCTTTTACATAAGCCTGCTGCAAAACAAATTTCCAGTTGCGACTTCAGACTCTGAAATCAAGTACTTAGTAGTAAAATTCCTGATGACACAGATAATTACAGACAGAAACAGTTTCTAAGAATTTCTCGTTTTTCTTCTAAACTCTTACACCAATTCTTAGTGAAGGTTTATGTCTTTAAATTGTTTTCAAAGAACAGAGAAAGTTTATACCGCAACAATCAGCCATTTTACTGCTACTGTCATTGTCTGCCCTGCTTTTGAATAATCAACAGCCTCCGAGCGTTACGGGTTTAGCCTTGAAATTTCAAAGTTCTTCAAAATGTCATGAACAAGTGTTATTTTCTTGATTTTAATTAAAAAATTACTCTTTCATTTTGTACCTTGATTTCTTTTCTTCCAATATAAATCCAAACCGAAATCAGATATATTAAAAAATAGCAGAAATTTTCATGTGTAACGAATATAGAAGGCAGCCTTCTATACGGAAAAATCCGGCCGTAACGCTGAGAGGGTTAAATTGATTTTCAGCCTGGGATCCCAGGTTCCAATCCACCGTTTTCTCATCCGGTTTCTTTCTTTGATCTTTTCCCTTATGAATTTTGGGAGTAAGCCTGCATATTGCTGCGCTGGAACTTGTTTAGTTGCATTTTTATATGCATCTTTAATATCATTAGTTAGCTTATGGACTTCCATTTCGAGGGCATTCGTGTCATGTAAGTTTATTTCTGATGGTTCAGATTCTGATAGAAGATAATCAAAAATTTCCCAGTCCGTCTGTTTCTTCATTTTATTATTTAATATTTGTGACGTGCCCAAAGTAATTACTACAGGTACATGGTCTGATGTCAGATCTTGCAGAACTTCTAAACACATTGGGATGTCTGTGGTTGATAGGACTATATCTAAAATGTCACCCCTGCCTGGGTTACTAGGGAGAAATGTATAGTCCGTCGGAGCATAAAAATATACAGGATGATTTAATATGTATTTTAATACAGCTGCTCCATTTCTATTGGAAAATCTACACCCCCACTCTCTGCTTTTAGCATTTAAGTCGCCTGCAAGAATGGTGGGTTTGTCCAAAGGTTCTTCCATGATTTTCTCTTTGATGTATGCGTGTGGCGGATTATACAAGGCCGTAGAGTACGTAATTCCATAATCTGGTAATAGAACTGAGACTGTAACGGCTTCATGACCATTCTGCCGATCTTCCTTAATTAAGCACGATTGAAGTGAACTCTTTACTAAAATGGCCACTCCTCCGCCTCTGTATGTGAGCCTGTCACAGAGGTAACTTTTATAGTTTGATACATTAATTCTATTACTTGGAGTGGCATGCGTCTCCGTCAAGAGTGCTATATCAACAGCCTGTGCATGTAGAAAATATTCAAGTTCATTAATTTTATTAAAAAATGCTATGGGCATTCCATGTCACTAACTTTATTGATGCTCTCGTATTAATTCGAGGGCCCATTATTTGATGTAGTGTTTGTTTTGGTTTCCTGACTAATTTTTGTTATTTCTCTCATTTGTTGGGAAATTTGGAATCCAGCTGTTTTTATAACAGCGACCAACTCTGCCAGGTCAGAAAAGACCTTTTTCGCTTCATTAAGCGTGTCAGAGTATAAGCCCGATGATAAGGCCTGCGCATAACTCTTATTTTCAATTACTCGATTCGAGTAATTTTTATTGAGCTCAGTTTTCTTCTTTGGATACTTCTCGCATCCTTTAAAACTACTAGTGTGTTCCAGCCCACAGTTTGCGAAGCAAAGTGGAACATTATCATTGTTTTTATTTGGGCAGTCTCTGGACTCGTGTTCCTTACCACATCTACACAGCGTGGTCTATAGTTACAACCCGATTGGGTATGGTTGAACCCCTGGCAGCGAAAACACAGCAGGGATCCTTGGCGTCCTAAATATTCCCTCATAGAGACTTTCATTCCACACAGAAATCGCTCTAAATATATGCCCTTTGATTTTTCAGACTTAGGGAGTGTCACTAAGAAACGTGGGAGCTGAGTCACCTCACCTTGTCAGCGTCTAGTCATTTGTTTTATGTCTTCTATCTCGTATTCTAAATTTAATAATTCCTCTTTGATGTGTTCTAATTCTGTATCTTCGGTTAATCCCCTAATAACAACCTTCAATTTTCGGTCTTGTGGGAGGGAGTAAGAATGGTGCTCAATATCAAGCTCTTTTAGTAATTTGACTATGCCTCTATAACTTTCTGCAGAATCTGCAAAAATCTTTTCTTTATTTTCATAAAACTGTCCATAGTTTCCTAATTTTCGTTCCTTAATAAATTTTTGGATATCACTCCATTTAATTTTGTTACGAAGTATTGTAATTGGCGGTATTTTGTTAGATTTATTAACCTGATTTGCGTTTTCCGATTTTTCAACATGTTGTGATACATTATTTTCAACCTCGTTTGTATCCATATTAATGTTGTTTTCATCCTGTACAGTGGGATTTACCCCAGATGTACTTGTATTTAAAGTATCAGTTTGTTGCATATTGGCAAAAGGAGAAATCTGCGTTTGATTGCTAAGTTTAATTTTCTTAGCAAAAGTTCGATAATTTTTGTGCCTAACTGTTTGATCGCTTCGCCTACGCGGCAATTCATCTTCTGAACTATGATCCTGATCAAGTGTTAATTCATTCTGCGAGTCGGATTGTAAATTTATAGGGCTTCTTGCCCGTTCATTATAACTAACCTCATTACGAGACTTACTAACATTTTTCTTGTCCTTACTATTTTCATCAGCATTCGCTGTAATCTCAGTGTTAAACGCAGTTAACATATCAATCATGCTTCGCAAAAAATGCAAAAGCTTTTCCTCCGTATTAGTGAGCGATCCATTTTTCTCCTTCAAAACCTCCAACTCGCTAATCTGCAGATTAACAGCTTCAATAATCCTTTCCATCGCGCAACAGAAAAATCAGAAAATCCAGTCCGACGGAAAAAGCAACCGGCGCCCTGGAACCAGACACGAACGAAGCCAGTCTGGCAGACAGATGAGCCGGCGGAAGCTCACAAGGCCCCTAACAAGCACCTAACAGCGCAAGCTTTGGGGTAACTATGCGAGCTACACGACCCAAGCAAAAATACTACACGCGCAAAACTAACGCAACGTTATTTCACTAAAGTATGCTCAAAAAGCTTTAAAAATTATAAATAATACAGCTAAATAGCTAAATTAATCCAGCAATCAGGCATAAATGGCATAACAACGTGGTTCCTATCATGCAAATGATTTACAAAGTCAGTAAAATTTACTTAAATATATATAGTAATGCAAAAAATTAAGCGACTGTTACAAGGCAATTAAAAATTACTTTACCTGAGCATGAGTTAAAAAATGCAGTACAACAAAGAAATAAGCATTAAAAAATGCTGTTGTCAATAATCATCAATCGTAGAGACAGGAATTCCACACACTTTATACAGAAAAGAATACCTATTTTTCGTATCTGTATATATATGCTAAATTAATATGTGTTCTAATCTAATTAAAGTAGTGGATATAAAAACATTAGATTTATTGTTCACATTTCTACAGAATGAGAGCATACAATCTCTTTACGACGGTAAAACACCGTAAACATTTTAGCTATATTCCAGAGGGTGAAACCGAATTTAATTAATTTCCAAATGCTTTAAAAAATAGTTTTAGTCTAGCGCAGATAAAAGCTCAGTTTATTAAAAAAATTATATTCGTCTTACTCAATACATCTAAGTTCAACATCTGGGAACCTAGACTGGAACTTATGTGGCTATGTGTAACAATTGTAACCTCCTTTGATGTGTACTCTCGAGTCAGCCATCCGAAATTTAGAACGGCTTTTTAGTATCATCGTTTCGGCAGCATTTAAAAGTGAACAGGAAAGTAATGGCGGGTGAGAGCAGTGGATTATGGAACAATTTACCCAGCATAATTATTGTTGAAATATTTTCATTTTTAACAGTGAAAGATAGGTTAAATGCGTCCTCGGTGTGCAAAGCTTGGAGAAATAACCTTTTCCATCCAAAACTATGGCGTAAAGTCGTATTCCAATTAAACAGCTGTGATAATAAGACAGTCAATCAGAATAATGACGGGGCCAGATTTCTAGCCAAGCACTGCGGACGATTTGCACGAGAAGTTGTCATCGAAGTCAATTCATCAAATCCTAAAGATGTCCAGCTTTGTAAAGATATATTAAAAGTTCTCACATTCAACAATAATCTGCGGGCATTGTCCATAAAACCACGTAGCTCTCGTTTGGAGTGGTCCGATTATAATGATACGCTCTCATTGGACCAGTAAGTATCATTTTTTAATTTTTCATTTTATTAAATTAAAAATGAGCATGTTTATATATTTATAATTTAAATGCTAGAGAGGAATTATGCTTTTTTTGAAAAATCAGTTTTCAATTCTTCACACAACGCTTTACGCAATAATCCACGTCTCAAGGAAATTGAAGTTTCGATTCAGCAGAATGAAATAGGCTACAGTTACTTTTCAGAATTCTTATATATATATATATATATATATATTATGTTTTAAAGTAATATTTATGCAACTTTCCTGCCACTGTTAGTAATACTATTTCCATGTTTCTTTTAAAAAATTTTCAGTTCTATTTTAAATTAATATTTATGCTTCTTTCCTGCCACTATGTACCAGTGTACCTGCCAAAATGTACCAGTGCATTTTTCTCTTGTGTCAGAATGTTGTCTGTCAATGTGCATAAATATTTTCTAAGGAAGTACTGAGTATTTTGGGCAGCATTAATGATATTTTATCCATACTTTAATTAAAATAAATTAATCTCTTAAGCTAGTTAGCGTTCCTGTAAAAAGTTTCTAGAAGCTTTCACTCCGTACAATTGGGGTCACTATTTTTTCTATATACGCTGACTCAAAATAAAATTCAGACAGGTACATTTTTACACTTATGAAATAATTTATAATTAAAGCAAAAAAATAAAAATTATAAATTATTTTTATTTGCTCTTATAATATACTTATAAATTTAAAAAACAATAAAGCAACATCTTTTTCCGTTAAGTTTGAAGGAAAAAAAATTCAAAAAGTTAAGTCATGTCGAAATCAAACTCAGGTATTATTTTAATTAATTTGAATTAATTAAATGAAATTTGGAAGATGATCCACTATTTGCTGTAATAGTTTTGATCTACGAAATTGTTAAAAAAGCTTGTATCCATTATACATATGGAAAACATTCCTTATTTGCTAGATTTTTTATTTTGAAAAGGGGAAACGTCCTCCCCACTGAAAAAACTGAGCTGTTCAGAGAATTGCTGAAGACATACCATATTTACTCACCTATTTTTCTTTGTTAATTTCATCATACAAAAATTGAGAGGAGGAAAATTACCCAAATCATTTTATTTCCGAAGGACACGGTTGCAGTAAGAACATAACAAATGAAAAGTACTGATGGATAAATTACTGGTATCTATCATATTTATCTAAAAGAAACCTATGTTTCTTTTAGATAAATATTAACATTACAGTACCTAATGAGATATCTCCATTTTTAGTTCTTTAATCTCGCCCATTTATATTATGATCCATTGCTGCTCCGTAAGTCTCAAATCATTTTATATTGCTCGAACACTTTAAAAAAACTTTTATCTTTCACTGTCATCTACTACAGCTTGCAAGTCATCACCATTTGGTCTGTTTTCCCATTTGCAGAATTCAGAACCATCGAGCATTAGATGTACCCAATTTTATTAAGCTCTGTACTATAATTGCTTCATCAGAGCCCATACTCCCAGAAACCACGAGCAAATCAATTAGTTAAAGGAAAACAATTACTTGATTGTTAAAACCATTTGGGGAAGCTTGCTTTCTGAATGTCTTGAGGAAGGGAAAAATTTGAGTACTGAAAAAATTTTTCAGAACTTTGTGTTAAAAGTAAGAGGATGATACGCAATATGGTATTACCTTCTGTATCTTGAATGGTTAATGGCTGTTATGTTTAATTTCATGCTGAGAGTGATATTTGAGTTTGTGATCTGCTAGATTTTTCTTTGTGAAAACCACTTTTTTTTTTTGTAACTACTTTCAGAGGTCACCAGTAAGGTTCTGTAGACTGGGTATATGCACTAGTTGGCAGATTTTTAACAAAATTTGCCAAATGGTTTACAGTCTGGTGCACATAACGCTCATACCTGCCTAAGGTTGAGTATATTTGCTGTTCATTTGTCGTAATCGTTGTTTCTTCTGCCATGTGCTTCTTATTGAGTGGTATGCATCTGTATTGATCTGCTGTTTACCAAACATATTTCCCAGTCATTTTTCATTCAAACATTTCAGTTATTCATGTTCCTTTAATAATTCATCCTGCATTGTATTTTCTTCTTCCCATGTTAGTTTCAGTAATTTCTACAACACAGTCAACATTGTGAATTTTCATTAACTAGATTCCATAAAGCTTCTTATCTGTAATCAAATTTTTGTAGTACGAATATCTATGATATTTGTTCTACAAAATATCTATGATACAACATCCATCAGGCAAAGTTATTCAATTCTTTTTACTACTTTGCAGAGCAACACTAATATAATAACTTTTTCAAGAAGAAATTTGGTTTCAGTGAACAAGGTATCTTTCCCCTAAGATGTAAGTCTGACAGCCATGGAATATGTGTAATCAATTTGTATTTTGCCATAACTTCATATTATGTCCCTCCGAAGATATTTTTAATGAAGGCAATAGTGCTTCTTAGAGGCACCATTGATGAAAAATATTTCTGTCTCTAACTTTCACTTTAAACTTCCTTAAACGAAAATAATTCTGTGTTCATTGCCTAAAAATTTAAAAAAGCAATAAATGCAAACCCGAATAATGAAAGGAACCGAAGGGTAAGAGGAATTGCTGCTACTTCCAAACACAAAGTAATTTATGGGATCACCAGCTTTGAACTGCCAGTGCTGTTTTTATCAGTATTTCCATTTACTGGGTTCTCTATAGTAGTGCTTCCTAGTTCTTATTGTTCTTGGTTTCTGTTGCATCACGGCAAGCAATATACAGAAGGCTTAATGAAAAAGGCCTTTATGCCAGAAAGCTAAGGGTATGTGTTTTACTGTCTTCACAGAAAAAGAGGGATCGCTTTAACTAGTGTAAAGAACATCAAAACTGGACTGAACATCAATGGTTCTATGTTCTCTTTACTGATCAGTCGCGATTTAGTTTAACTGGTGATTCTAAACGTGTTTATATCTGGAGGGAGTTAGGAACACGAAATGATCCCTCGAACATTGTGGAACGTGACCGCTTCGGTAGTGGAGATGTGATGGTATGGGGTGGAATAATGATCGATGGACGTACGCCCCTACACGTGTTCAGCAGCAGATCTGTGACAGGGCAGATATATCGGGATGAGGTCTTAGATCCTTATGTAAGACTTTTCAGGGGTGCATATGTACCCGACTTTTTAATTATGGATGATAATGCCCGTCCACATCGAGCAAACCTCGTTGATGAATTCCTTGAAAGTGAAGACATTAAGCGAATACCTTGGCCACCAAACTCTCCTGACCTTAACCTGATAGAGAACTTATGGGACTACCTTGGAAGAGCAATTGCATGTATACATCTTCCTCTTAGAGATGTAAATGCTTTGAAGACGGCATTGCTGGAAGAGTGGAGATTAATTCCCCAAAGTGTGGTTAAAAACGTTATTTCCAGCCTTAAAATACATTGTGATATGTGTGTATAAGTCAGGGGAGATCATATTCCATATTAAATTCGTAAGACTTAATTCTTTTTCTGAATCATTCCTTTTTTTCTTAACTCTCTTTGTCACACTTTATTACCATTTTTATTGTTTCATGCTACAATTTTATATCATATGAGGTGATCTTCAATTTTTTCTTTTGCATTTATGTGTCATCATGTTATGTATGATTCCACGAAAATTCATTAAATTATTAGTCTCTGAGAAATCTGTAAATTTATGCATGTAAACATAATTTTGGACATGAGTGTATTTGCAGTATTGTAGTCCAAAGACAATTTGTGTGGCAACATCCTGGGCCATGTCATCTATACAACGCATAACAGTGTTTCTAGACAAAGCTATTTTATTGACTATATTTTTTACTTTTATATCACTGGTATTTTGGGCAAATATTTAAAAGGCTATTTTTTATTATCTTCTCTCCTACAGAATCGTTTTCTTGTGGGCTAAAAACAGAGAAAGCACATAAGAAACCTTCACCATAGTTTCCATTTCATCATTTCTTTTCTGGTACTAGGATTGTTGGCTGGTTAAAGATTTCTTTTATTTATTGATAAATTCTGTTCACAGGTGGGATACAACAGGATAGTTAATGTTGAAATCACTGTGCAGTTGTTTTAAATGTTGGTCCAAGTTAAATTTTATAGGCTCTGCTACACAAATTCCACATATCAAACAAACATGCTTGTAAATATTTTGATGTGTAAACAAAAATTGTTTTTCCCAAACAGTTTTAAAATCATGAATTACAATATCCTCTTTATAGTTTATTTTCGATGTCGAATGTTTTGTGCCTGGGGGTAGTAGTGGTAATAGAGAAAATCTTAAAAGTATGCCATCTCGGATTGGAGGCCTCGGGCAGTTGCAGTTGTTAACTTCTGCTTTCTTGTGAAAACTCCTGGCTGCCCAACCCCTGCCTAATATGGGGGCCTTCAGTCTACTTAGTGTCAAACTGACAAAATGTGCTTAACAAACGTATTAATCATGGACATAATGAAAAAGTTTTAAAACAATGCTCAATGCAAAACTCTAAAACCAGTTGAAAGAAGCACAAGAGTTGAACACGAGGCAACGAAAAGTTGAAGGAATATGGGGTCAGTGTGTCTGAATCAGAGAATGTTATTAGTTGTAAATGTATGTTAATATCCTGTTTAGTCCAAAGGGGCTTTGTCCCTGAAGGACTATTGTTTTCATTTTGCAATTTTGCGTTGAATAACCATAAACTTTTTTGTTTGTTTTATTATCTATTTCATATTTTCTAAAACTTAAACGAATTTTTGATGAACAAAGTCAACGATTTAAAAGCGAGCAATGGCAACACTCTGTGGGAACCTTTTTATCTCCAACACGCAGAACTGTGTATCAGAAATTCTAAAGATATGCTCATTTTAAATATTTTGCGATAGTGCTGTTGAACTGAATTTTATGGTTTAAGTGCGAAGAACGTGATATTTAATACATAAAGGTAACACACAAAATGTTAAAAAAAAAAGCCCCGTTTAATTTCTGTTTTATATCACTAGAGTTTATTATGGTATTTGCTTCGAACATGTAGCAATGATTTAGTAACTCATCATGTGATATATTTTCTTGTGCATTCCACTTTTGTATTTAACTGTAGTTGAACTTGGAGAATAGTGCAGCAGTGTCACTATAGTGAAATAAACCTAAATTAAAATTCAAAAAATTATTATATTTATTCTTATGTGTTTATGTGTATGTCTATTGATGAAGTTAATACAGTGTACTAGGAGAAAGGGACACCCAGACTTGGCTGGCTCGAATGGCTGCCTTATGCAGTTAAATGCCTCAACCCCTAGAGAAGATCCATGAAGGCATAACCCTCCCCCCAGTCAACCTAGGGGGATAATTTTTACTTCACAAAGTCAGTGGTGGATGGCCACACATCCATCTAAAAGTCAAAGCTTATTTGACATCGATCGTCCTCTATTGTTGTCCAAAAGGAGCCAAATCCCCAAGAACAACCTTCGATATAAAACCATATAATGCCTCTGCAACCAAAGGGCTGACAAGACAGTATCATATGGTCCCTACTGAGCCTGAACCTACCACGTAATAAACGATGGTTCATTGTGAAGACTTAATTTTTCCTCAGATATCAAGTCTGTGAAGATTTACCCTAGTCAGAACGTAGGTATTGCTCCCAGTCAACCCCTGGGGGCAGGCGGAGTTGATGCAGGCAATATTATTATTTTCTCAAGTCCCTTTTTACTTCCTTGTACGAAGTAAAAAGGAAGTATTGTAATCGTGAAAAATCTCTTTATTTCAACATAAGCATCCATTTTGACCACTATTGAGTGCAGTTTAACAATGTTTTTTGCATAATACCTAAACGTAAGGACAGAATAAAGGCCTCTTTTTCCCCAATAAAATTATAAAACTGATTTAAAATGGATTCTGAAGAGATTTTTTTCATGGCATCTGTGCGTACGTATGTTTGTATCTCACGTAACTCAAAAAGGACTGGCCTCAGAACGCTGAAATTTTGTATGTGGGACTGCTATAACATGTAGATGTGCGCCTCGCATTTTGGTTGCAATCAGCTGCACCAAAAGTATATAAACATATGTGTATATATATTCACTGTTACTCGACCTCGGTGAGCTCAGTTTCTTTATTCTTATATGTTTGTAAATTGTGCATTTTTTGCTTTAAGAATGATTGAATTATGTTGTTCTTATTTTTCAGTTACGATTTTATGCCTGCCGTTAATAATAATTGCAATAATTATGGAATTATCAACAATTTAAAAGTTTTTAAGTGTGGCTAAGCCTAATTTTTTATTATGATAACGGACATATTTGTTTACATTTGAAGCTTAGCAGAATAATAGATTTGTTGCCAATCTAGAGAAACTAAGCATTACAACAACAAAATAAGGTCTTCGTTTATTATTGCAAATTAAATTATAATTAATTCATTCTGGAATTATCATTAAAGTTATTAGCTTGTTTTTGCATACGAACTAATTTTAACTCTAAAAATTGCTTTTTAATTGTTTTAACTGTACTTAGTGTTTTATGTTTTTCTATATCTTTCAATTTTTATGTATTTTTCCCTTACCACGAAGTAAGAACTGAATTAATTAGTAGCACATGCGCATTAGGTAAGCAGTGCTGAATCGTCTGTGAAAAGCTGTTTCTTTTTTACTTGTTTAATTTCTTTTATACATCGTTTTAGATTTATTATAGTATTTGAATAGAACTTGTGGTAATTCTTCAGATGCTATAATGTTTGAGCATTCTGAGTTATAAAATGAATGAGATTAATGCTATTAAGTGAACCTAGCGCCCATAGGGAACTATAAAGAGTGCGTTTATTTTCATGTGTTTTATGCGGTATTGACAAAGTAGATTTAAATTCAAAATTTGTTAACTGTTAATTCGATATGTTTAAATGAAATGCAGGAAAATAGCGTATAATTTAATATTCCGTACAAGAAAGTCATGGTGTACACATCAGATTTTTTAATTAGTCTTTGCATGCTTTCGATTTTTTTTTTTAATTTGTACTAGATTATGATTTTGACCAGTTCTGCAAAAAATATCTGTAATAAATTTCTGACACTGCAAAAATTATTTAAAATGCTTCTTCAGTTAGTAAATTAGATTTCGTTTAAGTTTTCCCATTCTCATTTCCCCCCCTTTGGTTAAGAATAGTAATAATTCTGTTAGAATCACTCCTAATAATTTCAAAATTCTCGTTTTTATTTCTCTTCCTTTTGCTCATTTTGCAAAAAATAAATTTGCTCCTAGTGAAGATGGATCTTAAGATTGATAAGTCTTATTCAAACTCTCCACTAAACAAATGTTGCTTTTTTTGTCTAATTTTAAATTTCATATTGTTCTGTTTCTTCCATTTGACAATATGAATATTGATTAAAATTTTGTTCATAAAAAGGTTAAATGTGTATTTTTTCGTTAAAAGTTCTGTTTATTAGAGTTTTTAAACTTTATTTTATTTATCTTTTTTGGGAGTAGGAGGGGTCATGTATATAAATTATGTTTTAATATTTACAATGGTGTCGTTTTTTTTTTTATTATTATTCTGTAATGGATCTTGGTAAAGTTAAAACTTTTCTTAAAAGATAAATTAGAACTTTTCTCTTTTCTTTCTCTTCATTTAATTTTTTGTCTGCATCATACACTCAGTTAGTACCTTCTATGATGTATGTTAATAAAATTGGAATGGATTCAAAAGAGATGTTTAGAAACATAAATGCCCCCTAACCAATAGTTAAAAGTGTGGTAATTGCTGATTGAGAGAATAAATTGCCTCTGATATTAAGCAAAAAATAACGTTTTACTCATGTGACATAGATGCAATTTGTTCTTATTTTTACGAGTATATCTCAGACATTGCTTATTTTCTGTTGTTTTATTTTCAAAATTTATTTTTCAATTAAGTTCTTTAAATGTTTAATAGATCAGCAATTCTGTTAGGAAATAAACTGCTTTTGATGTTATGTTGCTTAATTTTTTCTCAACACAGATGTGATCTATTCTCGCTTTTAAAGATATTATTCAGATGTTGCTTATTTTCTATAATATTATAAAAATTTGTTTTTAAGCTATGTTCTGTACTTTTAAAGCATAACATTACTTCTTTGTACTGTACTTCTTTTTAACTCTGGTAATTTCTGTGAAAAAAATTTTTTCTTTGTTTTTCTTACAGATATTTAGAATTTTTGATAAGAATAATAAAGACAGCACATTGCTTGGAACATTTATCCCTGGGCTGCATTGAAGAATTGCTGGATCTATCAGAATACTTCCTGACACCTTTAGCTGAATATCAAGCAGCATGTATTCGATCTCTTCACCTTTCGAGTGTCAAAGAAGTTCCTGGCAGCTATTTTATTTATGACATCAACAGTTCTATTTTCAAAACATTTCTAAATCTCGAATGTTTGAGCATAGATTACGATTACATAAGCGACCAATTACTCGAGATACTGTCTCAGCCACACAGAAGACCACTCCGCAGGCTTAATATTCATGTGCATTCCTTTCACTACAGGCTTCCAGATATCAGCTCATCTGCCTGGAAACAGATAAGGTCTTGCAGCCCAAGCTTAGAGGTTACCATCAATTTGTTACATTTTCACAATTCTCCAGAACATGTCCACTACATCCTCAACAGTGAAATGCCTCTAACTCACTTCCGAGTCTATTTTTCATCCGGTTTCAATGTTGAAGCTATCACTCGAATTGCTTTCATCAACAATGAGTCATTAAAGTCTCTGGTTTTGGTTGATGAATTGAATGAGGATTCAACTGCAACTTCTACTTTCCTGAGCAGCAGTATAGATCCTTTGATTATGCTTGCTTGGCGTTGCAAAAGATTAACTCGAATGAAAATAATAGGTAAATTATCTTTTTTGTTTAATTGCATCATCAAAGTGTTCTTTTATTTAATGGTTGTTATGTATTAAGCTCTTTTCAGTATTTTATCAATAAAAATAATCTATGCATCTTCAGTAGCAATACATAAAAATGGTTTAATTATATTCCCAAAAAAAAATCGAGTACCTCCTTTTTTTTTTTTTTTTTTTTTTTTTTTATTTTTCAAGTTTTTGAAATGTTACGAAATGAAAAAAGGGATACACTAAGATAATAAAATACTGGTAATCCAAAAATTTTTGCCATCTGTGCTCATTTTTGAATGTATGGAAATGAAATATCAGTTTTTTAAAAAATTTAGCCTTGTAAGTTTTATGGTAGATTTCTTTTATACTAACTGCTTTTTTGTGGTCTTATACTAGCTTCTTTTGGTTAGACACCTAAAAATATTGTTATAAAAAAGAAATTAAAGTACATTAAGATTTTAATGAGTTCAGCTGTGTAATTTTGCAGTTTCAGTGAATGGTTGGTAATAATAGAGATTAAATGTGTTTATTGCTTTCAAATCAAAGATTCAATTTGAAGGAAACATTAAATGCATTATCCTTTGACAAATGGGCATGCATTCATTACTTTAAGTAAGGCTTAAGGAATTTTAGTCCATTGTAGGGATTTAAAATTTACTGCTTAATGTAGAATAGGAGGTAGCATTGCTTTTCTATTCCTCCTATCAGAATAGTTGTCTGAATGGCTCTAGTACACAAAATCTTAATCCTAAATAGCCCATGGGAAAACGTTAATCAAGAACCCAATAAATGGATAAAATATGAAATAAATTTTAAAAGGTTTAAGGTGCACTTATTCATTTAGCATTTTTGTACATCTATTAACACTCCCTCTTTTTTTTTTTTAATTAATCATAACTCTCTGCAGACTTTTCGTTTCGCACTTTTTAATTTTAATTTTGAGTGTTTATTCTACTGTCTTTTCAAATTAATTTGAGTTTATATGATGATTATTAGGTATAAATAATTTATTATGTGATGTCTTTTCAGACATTGAGTTTCAGTTCAAGTGTATCTCAGAACTGATTTATTAACATTCTGTGCAGTCAGGAAGCTTGTTTACATTAGCAGGAAGTAGGGATAGATCCTTAGAAATAACATTTTTCTGCCATTAAAAGTGGAAAACAGGTTAAAAGACAAAGAAACTAAAATTTCTATTCTAGCACTTTTTCTTAATTGTGAGCAGCATTATTAGTCTAGTTTCACATGTGTGAAACATATTGGGCAGAATTAACAAGGGGACTTAAATTTTACTGCTGAAATTTTTGTAAACAATACACTAATTTTTCTAATTTTGCTCTTGTTTGAATATGTAAAAATTTTTAACAGGAATTTTGCTGGTAAATATGTAATTTTTACTTCCTTGTACGAAACAAAAAGGAAGTATTGTAATCGTGAAAAATATTGGATTCCGTATTTCAATGAAAACATCTATTTTGACCGCTATCGAATGCAACTTATCGTTCTTGTTGAGTGACATCTGTATGTGAGAACATAATAAAGGACTCTTTTCCCCCCCATAATTATAAAACTGATTTAAAATGGATTCTGAAGAGATTTTTTCATGGCGTCTGTGTATACGTATGTATGTATCTCGCATAACTCAAAAATGAGTAGCCTCAGAACATTGAAATTTTGTATATAGGGCTGCTATAAGATATGCACCTCGCATTTTGGTTGCAGTCAGCCCGACCAAAAGTATATATATATATCCACTCTGTTACTCGGCTCAGTTTCTTTAAATTGTGCATTTTTTGCTTTAAAAATGATTGAATTATGTTGTTCTTATCTCTTGGATAAGATTTTTATGCTCTGAGCTAACCTGCATGCAGTGATTGTGGAATTATTAACAATTTAAGTGCTACTAAGCCTAATTTTTGGTTATGATCGCATCCATATTTGTTTACATTTGAAGCTTAGCAGAACAGTGGATTTGTTGCCAATCTAGAGAAACTAAGCTTCGCAACAACAAAGTAACGTCTTCTTTTATTATTGCGAATTAAATTATGCTTCATTCGTTCTGAAATTATCGTTTAACTTATTAGCTGGTTTTTCCGTACAAATTGTAATTTTAATTGTAAAAATTGTTTTAACTGTACTTGGTGATTTATGTTTTTCTATATCTTACAATTTTTAATGAAAATATTTTGAATTTTTATGTATTTTTGCCTTACCGCAAAGTGAGAACTGAATTAATTAGTAGTGCATGCACATTAGGTAAGTGGCGCTGAATCATCTGCGAAAAGCTGTTTCTTTTTTTATTTGTTTAATTTCTTTTATACATCGTTTTAGATTTATTATAGTATTTGAATAGAACTTGTAGTCATTTTTCAGATGCTATACTTTTTGCTCACCCTGACATAAGTCAGGTGTGACGCTGTGAAGTGAACCTAGCACCGAAGTGTGGCTATGGTAAATAAATATAGTGAAATCTAAAGATTGCATTTATTCTATTGTGGATTATGCGCTATTGATGAAGTAGATTTAATTCAAAATTTGTTAACTGTTAATTCAGTATGTTTAAATGAAATGCAGGAAAATTGAGTATAATTTAATATTCCGTACAAGGAAGTCATGTGGTGTGCACATCAGATTTCTTTTACATAACTATCATGATGCTTTTTTAGACTTTTTTTTTTTACTTTCTGAAGAATTTCCCTCATTCATCCTTTTTTACTCTCCTATATGTTTTCTTCTTGTACAGACATTTTCTTTTATATAAGTCATTACAAAAAATAATAGATTTGTATTCACTTCACTTAACCTTCCAGCACGTGCACAATTTTGGATCAGCACACACGCGTTGTGTATTTTTTACAACATTTGTTATTTTACCGTTTTTTGGCGCAAGAAACGACAGAAATGAGGGAATATTGATAGTAAATTTGTTAAGAAATTAAATATTAACCTTTTACTGCAAAATACAATTGATGTTGTGGTCAAATGGGAGTAAATTATTTTTAAATGCTTATATTAGTCAGGTGGAAAGGCAACATAGTATTACTTACTTCTGTGCGGAAAGTTACTTCTTACTGGTTACAAAAACTAATTTTAAACCAACTTTTTTTATAACTATAAATATTTTTATTTATTTCTAAAAAAAAAAGAAAAGAAAATAAAGAATAATAATAGAAACAGAATATAATAGAGTAATAATAGAAAAACAGAATTCTAAAGATATTTCTCAGTGTTCGAAGTTCACATTGCATTCCATGCAAATAATTTCAGTAGTAGAATGACGTTTCGCATGTGTATCTAAGGCATGTCTTGCATTTCACAAGTACTAATAATCTCATTTCTTCTCTGCCACATAAACTGCATGTTCGTATAAGGATAGCTCTGGCACTTCATGATTAGAAACAGCATTATTACGACTTAGAAATGTTGAAATGTCGGGAGATAATGTTTGGATTTTTGCACGTGAATGAAGATGCTGTTTCATAAAACTAATAGATAAATTGAAAGATTTATATCCTTACCAGCATAGAACACATCATCATCATTTCTTTTTTCTATATCATTATCATCTGAAATATATTGTTAAGATTCACTGCTGATATTATTTATTCTGTATTTTTCTTACTCAAATCGGTATTGTTCTCACGTACAAAGGTTTCCTTGTCTTCTTTTTCTTCATCAGATAAGTCTTGAAGAATGCATGCAAAATCAGCTGGTCGCTCACATATGTTTTTGCCATGAAAACTAATATAAAAGTTATCAAAGTCAAATTTATCCAAATTAAAATAATACATGTCAATACACAAAACTATGAAGAACTTGGAAAAAAAATATATATTTTCCAAATTTTCACCCACGACCACATGTGTCGTAACTTTTACGAAGAAGCTGCCATGTAGCACAAAAGGCCCGGTTAAAAAAAAAAGTCATCTGTTGGCACATTCCATGATGTGGAAATGGGTTGAAAGAAGGAATAGAAATTACCTTTGGATGTCCCATCTGTGATATGAGAAAAATGTGCATGACGAGCATACTGGAAAGTTAATTAAGTAATTCTAAAGATATGAGTTTCTTTTGATAATTATTTATATGCAAACAATCCAAATGTAATGTAAAATTTAGAGAAAAATGTAAACAGAACTCAGAAATGACTTATAACTCACATTATTTTCTAAGCCACACAGTCTTGGTCCGAAGATATGTGGAATTATTGGAATTCTGTCATGTACACACAAAATGTAAAATACATTTTAGATGCCACTTTTCGTAAAACAATGTTTGCATCACTTGTTATATATTTTTCCATCTTTCGGACAATTTGTGAATACCACATGAAAAGAAATTTCCCCCTTTTGCTACAAACCATTCATTGTTCCATTTTTTTCACATCTTGCGAACCAAAGTGCTACTCAGAAAGTGTTGTGAACCATCGATGCAAACAAGTGACAGTTGGAAGGAGTTAAGTCTGGTGGGTAAACCACATGGGGTAAAACTTCCCAACTGAATGCTTCCATCTTGTTGTGAGCCAGTTTTGCCATATGTGAAAGAGCATTGTCATGAAGAAAAATTACTTCACGTTGCCTCTTTTGGTATTCTGGCCTTTCTTCAAGCAGCAAATGGTTCAGTCCATCAATTTTCTGTAACATTTAGTATTAACTGTTTCCCCAGATTTTAACATCTTATAGTACACCATGCTTCTCTGATTCCACCAAACACAGTGCGTCGTCTTTCTGCCAAAGGTGCAGCACCCAGTTGATTGAGTGATGCACCTGGGTCTACCCTTGACTTTTTTTTCTTGGGAGTTTCAAATAAATCCACTTTTCCACTTCCCCTGTAACTATAGGATACAAAAATCACTTCCTTCCATGCTGAGGGAGCAAAATGTCACATGTTTTTGCACTGTTCCATTTACCTGTCGTTCAACTCATATGGTAGCCATCTATCAGTCTTCTGAGTCTTTCCCATCTCATACCCGATTGGAAGTAGTTTGTTGACTAATGCCCAGTTGCTCAGAGTTGTTTTTGTGTTTTGCAAATCATCTTTGTCCAACAGTGCTTGCAGTTCTGCATCTTCATAATTTTGGAGAGGTTTTCCATGTTCCTTGTTTGCGGCATCAAAGTCGCCACTTTTTACTCACCGAAACCATCATTCACGCATGTCTTGTGATGGAGCATGTTCATCATAAGCTTCTCGAAGTAATCGGTATGATTCAGCAGCTGTTTTCTTCAAATGAAAACAAAAAAATCAATGCTGTCTGCGAATGCTCTTTGTTCAGTATAAATTTCAACATATTGAACACAACTCTATGCACACTTCCAATTTATCACCGTGCGCGTTTGACACTTGTTGATGACGCAACAAAATGGCACGGTGTCAAATCTGTAAGAGGACAAGCTCCATTGGTATGCCATATGTTGTCTGAAATCTGTATTTCATATTTGTACACCTGGTATTTTGAAAGTTGCATTTCATAAAAAAAATTTCCTTGCTGTAAAAAAAAAAAAGTACAAAAGGATAAATATCAAAATGAAGCTTTTCGTTATCCTAAATAAGCTACATAGTTGAAAGAACTGTATGTACATTTTTATCTAATTGCTTTTCATGATAAACTATAAATAATATCCATAAATAAGCCCTTTTCATATACAGCATATTTGTTGTTTGATGCATCAGTATTTCTTTTTGTGACAAAGAAATCATTTATGCAGCTAGGTAATACAAATGGAGGACTGTGCTATAAGTGTAGTATTCCTAATATTAGCATTGGATTAATAGCAAACTTTTGTATAAAATATTTTATGATTTAGAAGTACTAGTTAATGAATCATTAATAACTATTGTAATAAAAAGGTAATTAGGATTTTATCTCAAATATTAAAACATTTTTTTTCTTAAAATGCCCTTCTGAAATTCAAACCTATTTCATATGTATTCTTAACATTTAAAATGTATATTAAGATAATTTATCTGTTAACCTTTATATTAGAAAATGTAATGGCATATTTTTACCTCAAAGTATACTATTAGTTCATCCAGTACCTATATAATAAAATATTTTCAAGGTAAGATGATGATGTTTGTAAGGCTATCATGTATTCATGCCCTTTTTCTATAAAACACTTTAAAAATGTGGGATCTTGTTAGAAATTGAAGGCATTCCTCAGTGTGTCTCTATATGGTTAACATTCAGATAGAAATGCAACCTTGGGTTTTATATCTGGCAGGAACACTGTTAATATTTTCTGCCCTCTAAAAAACTTTCTGTATTGGCAATGTATAATACAGTAAATAGATAATGTTTGAATTTAAGCCATCATAAAACAAATTGGTTAAAAATTTTGAGATTCTAATATTAGACATTAACTTTTTATGCAACCCCCCCCCCAAAAAAAAGGAAATTTAGCAATGATGGCATCATTTAGAATGTTGCAGGATATATATAGCATGCAAATGTCCAAATTATTATTGATTACTATAATTTTTAAATTAGCACTTTTGATCTTTGCATTTAAAAATATAATTAATTTTAGGGTATGAAGTTGGTGCTGATAGCCTAATAGCAATCTCCAGATTACGAGGAGAACAGCTACAAGATCTACAAATTCCAGTCTGCTGCATTTCAACGACACAACTGGAGGACAGCATACAACTCACTAAGGAAGCTGCAATTCAGCACATGCAAAGAGAAGTTAGTTATGGCCTTCAGAAGCCATGGCGCCCATTGTGTGTTGGTGAACTTCCTCTTGCTGTTCGCAATGTCAATGTTGATGCTGATGGGGCGTATTTAGATGAATTACTGAGGGATCAGAAGTGGTAATGCTTGTTGCCTGTTATCATTTTAACTCCCTTGGGTCAAAAGTGTTAATCTTTATCTACTGTTTCAAAACTTAATTCATTGGAGCTAGTCATTGTTGTAATCGCAAAAGGTGTTTATATTTGTGCAAAAAAAAAAGTATTTAAATTGCAATTTTTATTTTTATCACACAAGATCTCGTTTGAGTACTAGGCCAGATTCATCCCCTTTATTTTTATAAAATTGTCTCCTATTTCTGCCTTGCAAAATGTTTGCAATTTGATGCAGTTTCTTAGCTCATCAATTTTTATGGTCATTTTCAGTGTGTCATTCTTTAGATTATGTCATATCCACTAAAAGTATGGTTTGCTTGCGCATGTTTCACCATGAAGGTGATGGATACGTCTAAAGCAAAGAGTGAAAAAAATCTGCGGGCTTGTTTTTGAGGACCACGAGTGTAGTAGTTAAAGCTAACTCAGCGCTCAAATGTAGACTAATTGTGATTACATCCTTTTAAATGCGCACACATTTCCATCTTTTATATGTGGCAATTGTCCATCATGTTAGGGGAAAGTGCATAATTACAAATATATATGTATATATAAATGTTAACATTCCATTATAAAAGATGTTCCTGTTGACATCTGGGTAATTGTCAGTTTCCAAACTCAGGGAGGCTCCTGGTGTGACTATTGTGGAGCCTAGATGGTTAAAAAGTGCCAACTTTTGGGATGTCTTTACATCCAACACCTTTCCCCTAGCACTGATGCTCATATGGTGCTGACAGTGTGTATTTTAGCACAGACATCTGAGCTGATGGTCCTCTTGTGCCAAGAGTGACCAGGTTATGTATAGAGAATTTAAAATAAATGATGCCCTTTAGAATCAACTGCACATATTTTTAATGTGCATTGTTTGTCATACATGTTTATTTTAAGATCTAGTATTTTTTATTTCTCTTAATTTATTGTGATGTTGGAGAAGTTTAAGAAAAATGGGCCCTTTTTGTAGGCTCGAAATTTACATATTTTACAACATTTGAGATCTTTTACATCTACAGAACGATCGTGTTCTTGTTGTTATTGTTTTTTCCATCTGGGTATGGTGATATCGAGATTGGAGAAATCTGTTACATCTGTGAGTGTATGATAGTTATCTAGATTTTACACCTGTGTATGACAAGTCCGCCGAACATCTTGTATTTTATCGAGACAGCTGTGATATTGAGATGTATTCTAGATCTAGAAGTGCAATGCATAATGTATTTAACACCAAACTGCTCACTGGTCGCCATTGTGAATTGTTGCAGTGGCAGCTATCCATGCTGCAATAAATATATTTTGGGGTAGACAGAGAATATGCAGCACTATATCACATCGATGGTGTTACGATGTTCCAACTATTGAATGTTAAAAGTGTAATAATCTTTATTCAGATGTTTATGTATGTTGTGTTTCAATTATAAATCAGTTTGTTTAATTGTAAAAAAGATTTAAAACCCTCAAAATAAATAGTATGGTGCTTATATACAATTCTAGAAATCTTGTATAGGTGGACTTATCATTTTGTAACTGTGATTTATATGGAATGAATGCAACATGTTCTTCGTTTTCAAATCTCTATATAAATTGTATAAACTTTTATTTTTTATCTGGATTCTTCATAAATGAAAGTTAGTAATCCGACAGAAAATTCAAAATAAAATATTTTATCAAAGGGCACGCTCAATTAATTGCCATCCAGTAATTTTTTATATGCAATACACATTCATAACATAATAAAAAAACTTCATTTAATTCATATTTTCAGAGGATTTTTTTCAAATGTTCTCTATCTCTTACATTAACAAAAAATTAATTTTTGTTTATATTGATTCATCATCAAACAAGAGTTACAGTGAAAATGTTTGAAGTGTGCAAAGTAATAAAAAGGATAACTTATGCCTTTTAATGTGCATTGTATGTTGTCTAATAAATAAAAAGATATATGTGTTAAAAACAAATATTGAGTTTGGCAATATGAAAAAAGTGACAGTCATTAATTATTTTAATCAAGTACCTGCCTTAATTGTACAATATATAATTTATGCCAAAGAATCCATGTTGCATAACAATCATATATTACTTCATCTAAAAATTACACAATGTATCAAAATTTTCTCTTTCAATGTTTACAGTGTATGTGGCACAATATTCTAAGATTCTAAATATTCAAAAGTAGAATATGTTGTTTAATTCAGATTTATTCCGATTCTAAAAATCAGAACTGAATAAATAAAAAAGAATTTTATTTATTCAGAAAATTAAATTTTAATAATTATTGAATTGTGATTTATTGATTGGATTTCTATTTATCTTTTTCTATGCTTACTCTTGTTGTAAGGCACTCTCATTGAGCATGCATACTTCCTAATAGAGGCTTCAATGTTAATTGTGAAGTTTCATATTTATAGGTGGAAGCATTTTCATTTAAGATATGAATTTGAATCATATTTTTGCCTTGGTGTTTTTACAATTTAATATCTCATTATGTTAATGTAGAGTAGAAATGTCAATGGCTGTCATTGCACATAAATACAATATGCATGCTTAATATTAGACTTAATTTTTTTTTAATTGAAATTTTGCATTGTCATCAAATTCAAATTATTTAAACATATTTTATTTATAATTGACTATCAAATGGATCTTTACTTCCACTTTGATTTCAAAGCATTCAGTGTTAAATGAATTAGTCATTAAATTTTAAAGCCTTATGTTCCAATCTATACTTAACCTTTCATTGGTTGTAATTTTTACAGTCATGTATTTTAAGTTCAAAATAAAGATATTGTTTGTAAATCACATGTGAGTTTTCTGGATTATTTTTACCATTAAAACTGGGTCGTTCTTACAGATATTTGACTTACTTAAAAATAACTTAAAGGATTTTTCAGTTGATAAAAATAGGTAACACTTGGTATAAGTATAAACATTGAAAAGTGATTTTCAGTAATGTTCTTCTTATAGAAAACCTGAAAATGTTTTTTTCTTTTACAATCTAAAAAAATAGCCTGCAAAGTAATTTTCTGCTACTGTAAATTATTACAATTCACAGATATCTGGGCAGTTGAATTGCAACATCATGAAAGAAAATTGAAGTTTATTCAAATCACGAAATTGCTAGAAATGACTGAAATATATAAATAATTAAAGTTTTTAACTTAGGGGTGACGTGATTGGTGGTTAAAAAATTTTAATTGGAAAAGAAATATGCTGATGTAAAATTTAATAAAATAGTGTAGTTGTTTCTTTACATAATTTTAGATTGTTGAGATGTTAGAAGAAAACTTGTTAGTATTTAGACATGTTCTTAGAATAGTAGAACCTGTATAAAAGGCAACCTCACTGAGAAGTATAATGGAGTATATTTACACGGCATCAGAAATCATACCACCACTTAGCACTGAATTATCAATTAATATCTCTGTGATACTGGTTTATTCATATCTGACTGTCACTTGTCTGAAGAGATACAGTAAAAGAGTGCAGCATTGTTGTTCACAGTGGAATGAGCAACTGTAACAAACCCAATGTAATAAAAAGCTGAATGGATTGAAAATTGTGTTCAAAGAATGTACTATTGCAAATGTAATTTTAATTACTGCCTTTGTGTAGTAATTATTGGTTGATATGGTTGAAAATCCTGCTTATTGTTGAATATTCAAAATGCACAAGCATCATTTTGCTACACGATAATATACACTCAAATGTGATATAGTTCAAGTGAACATGCTGAATGGGCTAGTATATTGCCATATCCTGTAGTATCCCTACACTTGTCGCTGATATAGCATATACAGGATTTCATTTGATAACAACTGCGCACTTGGTTTGCTCCTGCTGATATTTTGTATGTTCATATTGATGCTGCTTATGTGATGTATCCAAAACAATGCTTAATCATTTCATGTGTAAGAAAATAAATGTTTGTGTTCTTCATGATGTGCATATAGGTTATTGAAAAAATGCCCTATCCCAATAATCATTAGACATTGATTCTGTGATCATTTGTATTGGGATTGGAATTTTTCCAGAAAAAATAAACTAAGGTACACCTGTAGGGCTGCTGAAGAAGGTCTGAAAATGGATGTTTTATTATTTCTGCATTAAATTGAAAAGCAAGTAATTTCCCCTAGAAATTCAGTGAAAAGTGTGATAGAATTCTTACTCATTGATGTGGAATTTCATTTTATTCTTCAGATGTTGACCAAATAAGAAAATGGAGTATTGCAATTTAAGGTTTTATATATATATATATATATTGTATTGCTCAGCAGTGTATATATATATATATATATACATACATACACACACACACATACATAGCAGTGTGTATATATATATATACACACACTGCTGAGCTTAAACCTCATTTTCGAAATTTTACTTTACTGATGCCATTTACAGTATGATATATCCTGTTGGATGGTGCATGCAATTTCTGAAATTCCTCATTGACTGTGTAACACATTTTTTATCTTTTAGGCTGTCTTTCAAACTCAGAGAAGTGAATCTTCTGTTTTGAATATGTTCATTCAAAAATAACAAAATAGATAAAACAGTTCTATTTCATTGTGTTAGTGGTAAATTCAATTCACTTTTGTTCTTTCTGAATGAATGTTAATTTTCTACTCTTATAACCTAAAATTCAGTTTTAAAAT
>KK119125.1:522984-549895 GCA_000611955.2 Stegodyphus mimosarum
AATTTTGTTACAGAATGAGGGGTATTATTATACTCTTCGGTTACTTGGGGTAATAATTTTGTCCATGCTATATTACCTTGATAAGAATTTAGTTTACATTTTAACCTAGTTATAATAGTTTGATTAACACGTTCAATTTTACCATTAGTTTGTGGTCTATTTGCAGTAGTTAGGAATTGTTTTACATTATGATTCCTTAAATTCCTATAATTTTGTTTTCCTTTCTTATGCTACTGCTGCAATGCTTTTTTCTAAAAAGGCTTTTCTGTCGCCGCGCCTTTTTCTGTTTGAAGGGGGGATATGTAAGATAAAAAATATGTAAATCAAAATTATAATTTAAATTAACCCCTAATTCCCTTTAATTCTCTCCCTCTGTTTTAAAAATCGTAATAAATTCTCTGGACTGCGTCATTTCTAGCTCATTCCATTTTGCATGGCCTGCGCAACGCTGATGACGTAATAATTGAAACTGAACCTTTCAACTCAAACCAAAACTTATCTTCGTGTCCTTCCATATTGGCTAACTAAGCACTTCAGTTGCTCTCTTTTTCACTGCTTGGTCGCCATTTCGTTGTGCGCGCTTCCTATCGCAATACTTTCTAAAATGAAAATGTTCTTGAATAGGCACGACTAGAGTGCTAAGTGATTGTGGACACGAACGTCAACTGGGAAATAAAAATGGAATTAAAACCGTCTCGACTGCAAGTTTCTTTATTTTATATAGATATTATGCATGGACGCTGCTCCGTCTTTTCCTTGCATTTTATTATTACATATATATATATATATATACATACATACATAGCAGTGCGTATATATATATATATATACACACACTGCTGAGCTTAAACCTCATTTTCGAAATTTTACTTTACTGATGCCATTTACAGTATGATATATCCTGTTGGATGGTGCATGCAATTTCTGAAATTCCTCATTGACTGTGTAACACATTTTTTATCTTTTAGGCTGTCTTTCAAACTCAGAGAAGTGAATCTTCTGTTTTGAATATGTTCATTCAAAAATAACAAAATAGATAAAACAGTTCTATTTCATTGTGTTAGTGGTAAATTCAATTCACTTTTGTTCTTTCTGAATGAATGTTAATTTTCTACTCTTATAACCTAAAATTCAGTTTTAAAATCCATCAAAATTCACATGAATTTTAAGGTCTCCAAAATGAAGATTCCACAGTGAGTACAAAAAAATACCTACATATTATCAAAGAAGCTTATTGTAGACATAATGAAATTTTTAAATTGATACTTAATATGCTGTTGTGAAATAAATATAAATTAAATTTCTGGAAACACATTAATAAAACATTGCTCACGCCATAACTGTAATATTTCAGTTATTTTTAACACATAGTGGGTGAGTGGTAGGGCTATTCCATTACACCTTTTGGCAGATGTTTGACGAAGCTGGGATGATTGAAACACGGAGAAAAATATGACTCAGTACTTTCACTTTTAATAGCATATCTTTATTTTAATTCAGATCAGATTATTCGGTAATTGAACCACTTAGATACAACTGACTTTAATACGTTATAACGTTCTAGCACACAAAGAGGAGAATAGCGAAGACATTAGCAGGATGAAGGCGAGAAGGCATCTGTATAAGAAAACTTATGACGCAGCATTTATATGAGGAGGTTATGTAACAGGCGCGAATGTTCCAGAAGGTACTGGTCTAGGGGAAGATTCTGAATTGCAGAAAATTAATTAAAGGTTGCTAGTTCGCAAAGAGCAAAGCCATCGTTTTTTTTTTCTTACATCTTCCCCCCCCCTTCAAAAAGGAGAGGACCGGGGTGAGAAAAAGCATTAGGACAGTAGTTAAGCAAAAGTATGAGAAAAGACATGAAAACATCCAGGACATAGCGTACAAGCTTTAACTATGGCCTATCATAGTTCATAACGTTCTCATATATAAAATTTTTGACTGTATAACATATGAAATTTTGAACATTAAAACTATGAGTTATAAATAAATATACAGTATATGACAAATTTTAAAACTATAACATAATAAATATGGAATACTGATAAATATATGAGTTATAATTACAAAAGTTCTCAATTTTGTCAAAAATGTCCATTTTGTTTTTTGGAAGTCCTTTTCATAAAAAGAATTCGAATAGAATGAAAATATCTGGTAAAATCTCTAAATGCCAGATAGTCCAGAAATATGATGCATTTGTTCTTCTATCGTAGGCAATTAAAGATTGACATATTTTACACTTCAATACAAAATATAATCATTCAAAAAACAATCAATATAAATAATACAATTATAAACTAGAACATGAACACTTTCACTTTAAAACTATGGCATATCCTCGCCAACAGATCAGCGTGATTACTTGCTGATGGTTGGGGGATGCTAAGTACAAATATCGAAAAAAAATGTAATTTTGAACAGAGATAGGAATTTTACTATTTCTGGCAGTTAACTTAAACTCACTTGCTGGATTAAAAGGTCTTAATCTAGTTGAATGAACAATTTCTGATTTCTTTTTAGTTAAAGAATTAGGTTTATCAATTTTATAAGTAACTTCAGAATATTGTTTTAAAATTTTATAAGGTCCTGAGAATGGAGGAGATAATTTACGTGTATTAGGATATTGAAATTCTTCATACATTACTAAATCACCAATTTTAAAATTACTAGGTTTAAAATGAATATCATATCTTTCTTTATTTACATTATGATAATCATCAGATCTCTTTTGAGCTATTTTTCTGGCTTCTTCTATTGACGGATACAATTCTTGATTTTGAATTAAGGAATCATAAGGTAATTTTCCATACATTAAATATGATGGAGGGAATTTTGTTACAGAATGAGGGGTATTATTATACTCTTCGGTTACTTGGGGTAATAATTTTGTCCATGCTATATTACCTTGATAAGAATTTAGTTTACATTTTAACCTAGTTATAACAGTTTGATTAACACGTTCAATTTTACCATTAGTTTGTGGCCTATTTGCAGTAGTTAGCAATTGTTTTACATTATGATTCCTTAAAAAGTGCTTAAATTTTGAAGATGTAAAAGCAGCGTTCCTATCACTTAAAATCTTTTTAGGTACCTACTCTCTTTTTCACTGCTTGGTCGCCATTTCGTTGTGCGCGCTTCCTATCGCAATACTTTCTAAAATGAAAATGTTCTTGAATAGGCACGACTAGAGTGCTAAGTGATTGTGGACACGAACGTCAACTGGGAAATAAAAATGGAATTAAAACCGTCTCGACTGCAAGTTTCTTTATTTTATATAGATATTATGCATGGACGCTGCTCCGTCTTTTCCTTGCATTTTATTATTACATATATATATATATATATACATACATACATAGCAGTGCGTATATATATATATATATACACACACTGCTGAGCTTAAACCTCATTTTCGAAATTTTACTTTACTGATGCCATTTACAGTATGATATATCCTGTTGGATGGTGCATGCAATTTCTGAAATTCCTCATTGACTGTGTAACACATTTTTTATCTTTTAGGCTGTCTTTCAAACTCAGAGAAGTGAATTTTCTGTTTTGAATATGTTCATTCAAAAATAACAAAATAGATAAAACAGTTCTATTTCATTGTGTTAGTGGTAAATTCAATTCACTTTTGTTCTTTCTGAATGAATGTTAATTTTCTACTCTTATAACCTAAAATTCAGTTTTAAAATCCATCAAAATTCACATGAATTTTAAGGTCTCCAAAATGAAGATTCCACAGTGAGTACAAAAAAATACCTACATATTATCAAAGAAGCTTATTGTAGACATAATGAAATTTTTAAATTGATACTTAATATGCTGTTGTGAAATAAATATAAATTAAATTTCTGGAAACACATTAATAAAACATTGCTCACGCCATAATACCTCCATCACCAGCCTGTCTCAATGCAACTGCACATCCGGGAACTAAAGTTTCGTTTGAAAATCGGCGTATTAGCACACACCCGTCAATGTCATGGACCAGAAAACGTGATTCATACACTGCACAGTTGTGTTGAGAAACACTTTCTGGGTCTCCAGTTATAGCTAGTGGGGATTTCGGCTGTTGTAGCTCTTCGGTCATGGCAAACGGTGCATAGCAATCTCCGCTTTCTGTGGCATCAGTGCGCCGTCGATGACACTGCTGGCCGGCGACTTGTAGTTTCACCATCCATACACCACTTTCAATATATACTCACAACAACTGCACATGAACAGCCCACTAAACGCACTGTTTCTGACATTGATGTTCCCAGTCACCGAGCCACAACGATTTGACCTTTATCTAAACCTTTATCTAAGTCTGATAAATCAGCTGCTTTTACCATTATTCGTTAATCACGCTATGTTTGAAAAGACGAAGTTCCGCTGATTAACACAACTTAATCAAGTTTGCAAGTTTTGTTCCCGCTGTCTAAAATGGTTGCTATAGAGTGCTGAAAGTAGGATAATGCATGAGTGAAACCGTCAGTCAGGATTACAAATGTTGGGAGGGTGTGACTACCTTGTCACGTAAGGTGTAAAGCAGTCATTGATACGTTGAGAGATTTCAGATCAGAAATGCTGAAAATACATTAAATATACGGTAATAAATACATAAAAGGATATTTTTATAGTAATCATCAGTGTAACATCTTGTGGAATAAAACAAAATTTCGGATATTCTTTGGAGAACATCCTTCACGCCAAACAAGGGATGAACAGCTCATTATGGTATATCAGAATATGGTTGTCATCTGATGACGTACGTCCTCTAGGGAGAAGGCCGTGGGGATTTTTCGTAGTAGCCTATCGGGATATTTGTTTATAAAATATCGTTGAGTTTGTAATGTTTCTATGTTAAAATAACAATAATCATTGTTGCTATAACAATGAGTATTAATTAAAGATTTCCGTTTTCATTTGTTTTGTTATACTTCCCTGTACTCGTCGATCTTCAGAAATTATTTATTCTTTACCTTTTTAGCATGTTTTTCTGTGCATTGCAAGTTATCAATGTCCTCACTGATACCTAAATTTCTGTATTTAATACAGTGTAAATGCTTTGCAAACACATGCTTCGTACACTACATACACATCTGTGAGAGGAAGAATCATAATAAACGTAAGCACATTATGGTACTACTAAACCATTAAACAATTTTTCTCCCCCTCTTCAGCGACTAAAATACTTTGTTTGTAATATCACAGTAACAGGCTTTCCAAGAAATGTAAAATTGATGTTATGTGCAGGATTACTATATTTCAGTGAGACACTTTCTTACACTCTTCTCCAGTAACATGATATCCATCTTTGTTATGTATGTTTTCAGTATATAGTTGTATACAGTAATCTGAATTGAGAGGAGCTTTAAATTTGCTTATAGAGTGTCAGTGTTACTTCACATTTCCTAGAGATATTTGGCTTAGAGTTCCCAAACTAAACATATTTACGTAAAACATTACTAACATTAACGTATATTTGTTCTGGGATATTTGTAGCCTCAGTCTGATATTTAGTATATGCTAATGGGATAAGTGCATTTAATATTTTTAGTGTTTATTATATGAATTAGAAATATATTTACAATAAATTTGTGTGCTGTTCGGCATGGCAGTGTTCTCAAGTCATGTGCAAAATTCCACATGATTCAATGACATTTTAATAAAAATTTAATTAAACTGGTTAGAAGCATACATATTTTGCAGTATATTAAATATATTTGGTTAATGCATTATGGAATGGAAAGAGTAATTTGCCATTAAATGTTTCTTCATCGTTATGTTTATAATATTTCATATGTAAAATGCATTTTGAACTGAGAGATTGCAATAAATTTTAGTAAATTAATATTTTCTGATGTACAATAAGTAAAATGTTAATGCTGTATGGAGTTAATAAAAGTGATAAGAATAAACTGAAAATAGTTTCATTTTTTAATTTAAATGTTATAAATATATAAATCATGTCTAATTCACATTATGTGGAACTGTGTGATAGTAAAATTAATAAAAATTTTGCAGTACTTCATTCATATGATTTATTTAATTAGGTAAACTGAATTTCTTGGTAATTGATTGTGATTACAGCAAGATATTGCAGAATTATTATAAAAGGATTGTACCAATGGATAACTAGAAAATTCATTACATGCATACACTGACAATAGATCTTGTTTACAAAACAGATTGATTCTGTTGCAGACCTTGTCAACAAATTAGCATCACTGCAGTAGAAGTATGTGACGTGCTGAGCAACTTTCAAAGTATATGCCAATCAGTTGTTTGTCATTGTGATGCATGCATTGCAGTTAGTAACAATAGTTCATTTAAACAGTTCTGATAAATATCAAGCATTATTTCTTGTAAATATCCATTGTTAAAATGGCATTTTGTTCTTTGCACTTACGATGTTTCTGCATTCATGTTTCATATTCCACAATATATTGTATTGAGAAAATTATTACTTATGTCATGTTCTATTATGTCTTAGTGGGCTGACTGTAGATTCTGATTTATATGTATATATGATAGTTGAATATTGAGTTCATATCATTCATCATATACGTAACTATCCATCAAAATGTTTTACAATGTAGTTTAGTATCCCCCTTCTTACCAAATGAAAACAAAAATGAGGCATGTAAAATCTATAGAGCGATTAAAAATACAATCACCTGAATACGAATTACTCATGTAAGAACAATACAGTTATTCGACTAATATGCTTAACAATAATTCTAGATTAGCTAATTGCTCCCTTCTTAAAAAAATGCACTATGCATTATATGTTTACATAGTGCATTTTACAAAATTACAGTTAAGCTCAAATTACATACTTTTTAATTATTAAAAATAATTTTAGTAATAGTTTGACTTATTGCAATTTCATTTTGGTTTGGTTGATTTATTTATGGTAAAGTACGTGGGAGCTATTTGCCTATGCTTTCATTGAGGACTTTCTAAAAGACACTGACTCATATACATATTACACATGCAGCCAGCCTATTTGCCTAGAATTGAACTCGTGTCAAACTACCCACTTTGAGCAACTTTTTTACTGCTCTGGCACTGCTGGGCACATTTCCGTTATGACGGAATAAATTTTTGCATTTCATTTTAAAGTTTTTCTTTGAAACAGTCATGGACTTATTTTTTGTTTCTAGAATGGATATTTAAAGCTATGATAACAGATCATTGTGGTGTCATTTTGCAAATGACTTGTGTTCATACATGTATTGTAAATAATACTTGTTTGTAATTAAAAGCTTGTTCATGGCTTACTATACAAAGTATTCAGTTTAAAAGTGTACCCTTCATAAAAATCATAATTGTACACATTCCTAAGACATACATTGTATGTATCATACATTCAAGTTTCAGCCATCAGTTTTAGAAGGTGAAGATTCTCTTTCTTACTGCTCCAGTGAATAAACAGTGAACCAGTTAGATTATCAGTGAGTGATATTGTTCCAATTTGGAAGTGCCCACCAGCGGCCGAGCGGTAAAGACGCTGAACACTGGTAGTTCGAATCCCGCGAACGCCTCGTATGATATTTAGTTTTAACAGTCAATACGTTCATCACTCAAATTTTCAGAGCTGTATTATAAACTGCTTTTCATGTGCGCGGGATTTACTTCATGTTTAATGTTACGTAGTTTTGAATGATATGGCATGCAACATTATTTTTGTTACTGAAAGTAAAAAAGTCATTTCTGAAGAAATAAAATTCTCAGATCATATATCGATGTACTGAATATGTTCAAATTTTCTCCGACTCATGTTTCATGAAACACCGTGTCAAAGCAAAGTGACTCATCAATTGTGGAATTAACTGTTTATTTTTTAATTACCTGCTTTTTATAACGAGCAATTTTGGTTGTGAAATTTTACTTCATGAATAGAACTGCCCAGCTAGCGGGGCTACACCAAATGGGACGCTATAGGTGCCAAAACATTAATTTAAATAAGCTTTTTCCGTGGTGCTAATATTATATATAAAGGCCCTACAGTATGATGCAAAAATATTTTTGTCTGGCGATTATTCTAACGTTCTGAAATGGCGACCCTATAGATTAGGCTTTTTTGGGAGGGACGCACCTTACACATACGCAAGGAATGACCCAGGTTTCGAAAGTAGACGTCGAATATAAGCTTCATCTTTTAATTTTAAGCCCCACCAATGGTTGAGTGGTTAAGACCGCTGAATACTGTACATCCGACCCGGGTTCGATCCCAGGCGAACATGCATGGTTGGTTTTCGTGTTTTCCCCATGCGTAACGTGAATACGAAACAGGTCGCCATAAGAAGTGACGGCATCCTTCCTTTTAAGCAGATACCCCTCGCAAGCTTCGCCATATTCAGTTAACTTAATCTACAAGTTCTGTTGCACTTCTTTAATACAAAAAGGAGTTACTCGAATGAGACGAAAATGGGTAGATGTGATGTGCATGTATTAAAAATTCTCATAGGAATTTAATGTTTTGTTTAGGAAATGCAGCTACAAGAACAAAATAAATATATAAATAATGCATTGACCTACCTTTGGCCCTGATGCAAGCTGTAATCCGGTTGCGCATTAACTTGTAGAGTTGGCGCATGTCCTCCTGCGAGATTGCCTGGTATATACTTTCAAACTGGCAAGTTAGATCGGCGCCTTCTAAGGACGATTGGAGATAGCTGTTACTACAGCCTAAATATGCTGTATGTAAGCCCAGAGATCCATGAAAAGAAGCACAACAAATAACAAGAATGCCACACCAAAGATGTCCGGCTATCAAATGAAATGACACCTTATACCATAGCTTCTGGTTGTCTGGTTGACAATATTCAGGTGAGAATCCATTGCTGTCCTGAACGTCTCCAGACATTCTTCGCTGGGCTCACTTCGAAGCAGGACTTATTTCAGAAAGCAGTTATTCCCCAATCTCTTAGATCCTAATCCAAATTTGCCTGGCAACACTGAAACATGCTTGACTGTGTGCAACGATGAGGGCAGTCCGCGCGCTGTTACTTCAGATCCCGTTCGCTGAGTCTACTATCAATAGTCATTGCAATCACTGGTGTCTTGGTAACACGTCGGATATGAGGCTGTGAGGATTAGAGGCGAGCATCAGAGGCTGTGAATGCCGATCGGACGATCACATTTTCCTTGCGTTCTGTGGTCGCTCTTGGTCGACCGTTACCTTCTTGACGTTCTCTACGACCATGGTTCACCCATTCCTGTCAACGTCGTCGAATGGTCGGTTCGTTCGGACCCAAATGTCCAGCGATCCTGCGACCACCCTACTTCGTTTATTCTCAGATGGTGAGATCCGCTCATACTTTTCATGAACCCGTCTGCGAGACATTGGTATAGTCCATGTAGGTCGACGAAACAACATACGCATGGAAGTTTTGCATTAGCATTGGAGTGTCTTCCGTTTTATGTACCATCTGTTGATAACTCAGTGGCAGAGCAGTGGATTGTAGAGGTGTTGAGATAGCTAGGCATTCCAATGGGATACTCCGTTGCAATTCGGTGGAGCTCTATAAGTAGTCAATCATTCGTTACCAAATGTTAATCATTTCTATAACCTGTCGTAAGGTATGGACATACGCAATTCTAAACTCCTTAGCACGTCGCTTTCTAAGTTATAGACACTATGTATGCATGTACGTACGTACGATAGATTTCAATTTACTTACAATAGTACTTATTTTTCAATTGATATCATTACGCTGCTGCCAATTAAAATTGCAATATCATAAAGATGGCATGCAATAAAATTTCAGATTTGCATAAACTCTAGGTACTGCGTGCTGGATATACAAACGATTAGCATTCCAGCGCATGGGCGCAAAAAAGCATGTATGGGTAATGGCATCTACATTGTGTATAAATGGGAAAACTGAACAGAGGGGTTTTCATTGAGAAATCGCATTTAAGCGTCAGCTGCTTGAATAAAGATTGTGTTATGCCCCCTATAAAGAGGAAAAATTTTTACTAGTATGTGTCGGAATTCTACCACGGCAGGATCATGAATTCTTGGGACTACGGTAAGGCCCTCTAGACCAGGCTGAATCATCTGGCATTCGGGATCCCAAGTAGGTGTTTTAATGGCGGCCGCATACTTAACGGTGCAAGAATTTCTTGTGTCTTTTTGTGTAAAATGGGCGGATGTGCAGCTATAAATTGCTCAAATTATTCACGGAAGGGTCATAGATTAGTAAAATTTCCTAAAAGGGAAGAAAGAAGAAAAGTATGGGTAAATAATTGCCGAAAAGACAATTCGAAACCTGGTCCAAGCGCTCAACTTTGCCTAATAAATATAGTATTATTTACACCTTCATTTAGAGTTTATATCTTCTCAAATGTTTATAATGTGCAAGTAAAGTGAAATTCTTGTGTATAATAGTATCTGCTGATTTTTGTCATAATAGCTATAATTAAATTGGTCTAGGGTTAATGTACCTGTCGCCAAACATCGCCAATGCGGATGTTTTGAATGTGGAAAAGAAATTTCGCTTCTAATTTGAAACGCAGATTTTGTTTTCCTGTGCTAATTGTGGAAATTACACTGGTGTGCAAAAATTAAGGACGAGACGGTTTTTTCAATATAACTTTGTACAAAAGCTCTTCAAATCAACACATTTAATACCGTAAGATCCCCAATACGTAAGGACATGAGTAATGTAAGCAACACTTACTAAAAGAGAAACCAGAGCGATAAAAATAAGCTTTATTGAAAAAGTAGCATGGAGCGCAATGCGACTGAAGGCCGAAACATCCCTGTGATGGGTGTCCAGCAAGAAATATCCGATCTTTAATAGGGAATATGATCTCCCCTGACTGCTAGGCAGGTTTGACATCATTTGTGCATGCTGGATATGTGGTTGTTAATGAGCTGTTGAGACACTGCTGCTCGTTCCTCTTGTAGCACCAATCGCAGTTTCGGAATCATTACTGGCGTTAAGTTACATGCTGCCACGGGTCTCCCTAGTAAGTTCCGTACATGCTTGACGGGATTTAGATCCAGAGACCTTGTCGACCAATCCATGTGTTCAATATCTTCACTCTCCAACAGCTCTTCGACAGTAACTGTGCGATGAGGTGGAGCGCTGTCGTCCATGAAGAAGGAACTGAGGACCCATAGCCCTTGTGAAAAGACGCATGTAAGGAAGAAGAACCTCGTTACAATAGCAGTCCCAGGTGACGAACCTCCTTGGGAGATATGAAGGTCGGTCCGGCTACCAAGCATTATGTCTGCTCAAACGAGAACTCCGCGACCTCCAAAACAGTCCCTTTTGATGATGTTGAAGGGGTTATTGCGTGTTCCCCGCTCTGTCCAGATGTGTATGTGTCTAGAATCGCAACTCAGACTAAATCTGCTCTCATCTGTAAAGAGTACTTGTCCCCATTCATTGTCTCTCCAATTCCGGTGTTCCCGGCACCACAGAGAACGCCTTCTCCGATGGGCAGGCGTTAGAGGTACACACCGTACAGGGCGTCGTGCAAACAGACCACCACCGTGCAGTCTTCTGGCCACGGTAAAACGCGATATCGGTCGTCCAGTCGCCTGTGTCGTGTGTCTAGCGATTTCTCCCGCTGTCTGCCGCCTGTTTCTTCTGGCCTGTAAGGCAATATACCGGTCATCTGCGGGTGTGGTTCCTCGTGGACGACCACTACTAAACCCCCGGATAGCTGTTCCTGTAGTTTGAAATTGTCTCCAAAGTCGTGAAACGATGCTGTGAGCAATTCCAAACTCTGCAGCCACACTTGTCACAATGCGGCCTTCCTCCAACTTCCCAATGATTCGACCTCGGGTAAAAGCATCCAGATGTCGTCTAACAGATTGATTATTCGCCATTTCTCGCTGAGGCAGCAACTCGGTGTGATTTTAACTGCAATACGGCGTGCAATTTCTTTGCCAGAAATACTGATCTTACACCGAGAACATGCTTTATACTACTCAGACACTCCCCATTACGTCTACCTGCACATCTGCACATGTGCTACCGTACATCACTTTACTTAATCTCCTGATTGGTCTTTCTGTCCGCTATGCCTCTTCGTTCAGCTGATATGCTAATTTTTCGACTTCGTCCTTAATTTTTGCACACCAGTGTATAGTAATGTAATATGAAAATCATTAGCATATTGAAATTTATTAAAAAATAAATAATAATTTAGAAACGCAAGTTAAAATTTGAATTTTTGCCAAAGATATATGTAACATAAGGAGTTTTTATATCGTTGGCATTATATCTAATTTTTTTGCTCATTTTGTAATCACTATTGTTGAAAAGTTAGATGAGTTGTTTATGCATGATGCCGACTACCGTTTCTTCGTTAAAATAACTTCCAGAATTTTAACATTGACGTCTGAAATCAATGGAATAAATTGAATAGTGTGGGACAAAATATATATAATTTGCTTTCAATAATTGCAAAGATTGTGCAATAACTATATATATATATAATCACAGTACTATACAATTTGGCAATGGAGTGAAATTTTAGAAATGAATGCAGAACATTCAGATAAGCACATTAAATTTGTGAAAAGTCTGCATGTGTATTTTTACGAAAATAATTGTAGTGTTTTTAATGCATGCATAACAATCAAATAAATCTGCCTGTAATGATAAAATCATTTCATTAATTCAATGCTTCAAAAGAATTTAATCTCATCAAATTAAATCCTCATGACACTGATAATCAGTTATTACTGATCTATACTATAAAACAGATTTTTATACATGATAATACTTTCTAAAGAGTTATTTTGTGTTTTCATCCCTAAATAAGAAATTGCCTACATATTCAGACGGCTTCTGAACTATGTTCTGCTGTTTTTAATGACTTTAATTGGATATGTATATACCAATATAATTTTTAAAAACTGACATTGAAAGTGGCCTTGAAGCTTTTTAAAATGCACGTTGGCACAGCGCTCCCAAATTAGAGGTAGGCAAACAGTTCCAAGGGATAAATGAAAATGTCCGAAATGTTTTCCTTTGTGTGTGTATGTTGCAAAAATATAACTTCTATCTCACACAAAGGCAACTTCAGGAGAAATCTTCAAATATTATCTGATTGACAAATTGTAGTACAGGAAATAACTGTTTTGAATGATTTGATAATTAAAAATTAAATATTTCAATTCGAGCAATAAATATTACTACAATTATAACAGGAATCATGGTCTGCTGTAATTATAAATTTATTTATTGGCCCAGTATCTTCAAAAAGTTGGGTGAAGTCACCTCAGATTCCTGATCAACATCCGCTAAAATTATTCTCCTATCTTTTAACAAAAGACTACTAATATTTCCGGGACGATAGTCTAGCTCAGCATTTGATATTTCATCAGTTTCCAAAACCTCAATAATTAATTCCTGTTTAATTTAGAAGTCAAGCAACAAAAATCAGCATTATATTTTCAAATTTTCACAGAACTAATTTCAATGGTTTTACCAAAACATCACCCTCAGCTGCAAAAGCGAAAATCAACGAGATAAGATATAATGATTAGATAAGATAAGAAAGCCTGGACAGGAGACAAGCTATCTGTTGGCGCCATCTGTTGATAAAACCAGAACTAAAACGTAATTTCTTTAAAGGGTGAAGGCAAAGATGGATTGGAAATAGTGTCGTTAACTAGAACAGAAAGATTTTTTTAAATGTGAAATGCCTCTAAAAAATCCAGTTCACCAATGGAAGATGTTTTTTGAATAATTTTGGCAGTAGAAAAATTCAAAGTGTGATATTCGGACCAACAATGTTCGGCAACAGAAGACTTCTGCACTTCCTTTTTTCTAACATATGCCTCGTGTTCCTTAACGCGAAATTTTAAGGCTATCTTAGTCTGGTTAATGTAAATTAAACCACACTGGCAAGTAATCCTGTGAATACCATAGGAATTCATACGGAATAGGGTCCTTGAGTATGGAACTCGGAATTTTATTGATCGCAGAATAAACGATCCGAAAGTTAAATTTCCGTAAAATACGTGCAACTTTATAGCTAATTGATGAAAAGAAGGGAATGACAACAGAATTTTTACAATCTCCTAAAACAGGAGTCTGCCTTTGGTGTGTTGAGAGGAGAATTTTTTAACTGCTTGATTAATAATGTTGGGTGAAAAGCCCCTTTAATTAATTTAGTTCTTCATCAAGGGACAGTTTGGAGGAGCAAACTTGAAGAGCACGGAAAACATAGGAATAAAATGAAGCTAACTTTTGTTTAGTCTCCGGATGACATGATTTGAAGAGTGGTGGAAAGCAAACCGATGAAGGTTTACGGTAAACCGTAGTACTGAAGTTGGATGTGTTACGTGTGACCAGAATGTCGAGAAACGCAACCGAATTGCAAGTCTCAAGTTCAAAAGTGAACTGAATAACAGGATCAATGGAATTCATTGTTGAAAGAACTTTATTTAAATCATCTTCATTACCTTCAAACAGGGTAAAAGTATCGTCTACGTAGCGGAACCATACCGGGAAGTTTAAAGTTTCAATTAATTTTGATTCATAATAATGCATGTAGATATCAGCCAGTATGGGACTGAGGGGGCTTCCCATGGCTAATCCCTCAGTTTGCTTGTAATATTTATTTTGGAAAACAAAATGCGTTTGTTTCAAACAGAGTTGAGTGAGAGAAATTCCGATGCAAGAGAAATGAAATTCGCGAAGTTTGTGGTTTCTAGACATCTTAATGCACCCTCCACTGGAACATTGGTGAATAATGATTTTAGGAGATTTGTTTTAGGAGATTATAAAAATTCTGTTGCGATTCCCTTCGTTCCATCAATTAGCTATAAAGTTGCATGCATTTTACAGAAATCTAACTTTTGGGTCGTTTATTCTCCCATCAACAAAATTCCGAGTTCCATACTCAAGGACGCATTCTGGATATGAATTCCTGGGGTATTTACAGGATTACTTGCCAGTGTAGTTTAATTTACATTAGCCAAACTAAGAGAGCCTTAAAATTTCGCGTTAAGGAACACGAGGCATATGTTAGAAAAAAGGAAGCGCAGAAGTCTTCTGTTGCCGAACATTGTTGGTCCGAATATCACACTTTGAATTTTTCTACTGCCAAAATTATTCAAAAAACATCTTCCATTGGTGAACTGGATTTTCTAGAGGCATTTCACATTCAAAAAAATCTTTCTGTTCTAGTAAACGACCCTAATTCCAATCCATCTTTGCCTTCAGCCTTTAAAGAAATTATGATTTAGTTCTGGCTTCATCAACAGATGGCGCCAGTAGCTTGTCTCCTGCCCAGGCTTTCTTATCTTATCTAATCATTATATCTGATCTGGTTGATTTGCGCTTTTGCAGCTGAGGATGATGGTTCAGTAAAACCATCGAAACTAGTCCTGTGAAAATTTGAAAATATAACGCTGATTTTTGTTGTTTGACTTCTAAATTAATATTTGTTCGGCATGTTATTGTATCTTAATTAATTTCTGTTTATCAAAAATGCTTTTCATTTTTACTTCTATTTGCGTGCAATTAATTCTGTTTGGCAGGCACCTGAGATCCGAAAGTGTGAATTATTTCTTCTCTTCCCAAGAATTTTAATCCCAGTTCTTTAGATAGTCGTTTCTGAATATACGAACGTTGACTAGCACTGTCAAATAAACAACAAACTAATTTATTACATACATGACCTACTTTTAAGTTCTACTGTCGCCGACTGTAAAAATATTTTACTGCTAATATGATTGCACGTTGAATTTTCTACATTTTTTGATTGCGATGTTTCAGGTGTTCTCTCATTTTTGTAACAAAGTGTTGGGTTATGTGTTTTATAGCAGTATACAGAAGAATTTTGTTCAGAACAATCTGATAATTTTATGTCCTTTAGCTAAACATAAATAATACCTTCCCTGCATTTTCAATAAATTTCGTTTTTCATTTACGTTCATATTACACTTTTCGATATTATGTTTGTTATTTTTCCAAAAAATACAGTTATTTTCTTTTACGGGAGCTAACAATCCGACAGCCGACGAGGAGTTAACTTTAGAGTTAATATTGTTTGTGTACTTAAAATTACTTTTATGTTTATCAAAATGTTTGTTCTTTCCGTTCGATTGAAAGGATTTCGGTTCCGGTTTATTAACTGCGTACGTTTTTTTGCGGCATTCAATTTCTTTTTTCAGAAAAGCAATTAAACCTGTAACATCAGATTCCTCTTTTGGATCCCGCTTTCGGTAATATTCGAGAATCAAATTATGAGACAATAATTTCAATAATATCGGATTTAACAAGTGTCCATATGAACCCGAAGTTACACCTAAATTACTTAAGCTTCGAATGCTTATTTCACAAGCGTTCTTTTAAAATTTCAAAGCAAGAATCGTAATTTTGATCGGCTAACTCAAATCCTTCAACGACATTATATGCTTGCCCTATCAATAAAAATATTGTTGCGTTATACGGGTTCGTTGATTTGAGAGTATCCGATGAAAACACGATGCAGAACAATAAAAAGAACAATTTATTTACAAGAATCACTATTTACAGCACAGTTCCAAAATTACCTTTAAAAGCGTCGAAAATCTACAATAAATACGCTGAAACAATCAGCAACACAGCTTCAAGCTGTAACTGTAAAGGTAGCTTCACGGCAACACTAAACTTATAACAAACACCGTAGAACAATCACCAATACACTGTCAAGCTATACTGTAAAGGTAGCTTCACGGCAAAGCACTATCTCGATCGCTTTCCGTTCACAAAACTCTCGCGTAGCTTAGTACTCACAGTAAGCAGCTATTCTCACAATGCCGGCTCTCAGAAACGCAAGGGTTTGTAGCTTTTCCTTAGGTTCCACAGGTTTCGAGAAATATCTCGACAGGAAGTTATTCTAGAAGCTTCCTGATTGGACCATGCGATATCGCCGATTTAATCGCCAAATGGGCGATAAAGTCGCCAATCTCGCAACCCTGCCATACACTATTTTATGGCAACCCTAGTGCTATGCCGGAAAGCTTACATACAGGCGCAACCACCGAATTTTTCGCAACAATATCAAGTATACGAATTTTTGAATCTTGGTTAACGCTTTATTTTGATCAATCGCTGTTTGAAAACTGTTAAAAATTTCTCACCACTTTCCTACATCTCCTGAAAATTTCGGAATATTTAACTTCGGCAATTTCAAAGCCGATGACGATAAATTTATTTCAGAAATAGATGCGTTCAAAGAATTGCATCTGATGCATTTTTCACAGATAAATTTTCATTTGCATTACATTTATTTAATCTTAATTTAATTCTAAATTTTGCAGACATAATTTGTTCATTATATTTATCACTAGCCGAAACATCTTTTACAAATTCTTTAGCATCATTTAAATGAGTTTCGATTCGTGAATTCAATATTTTGAACGTATTTTCTCATTCACGAATTATTTCATCCATTTCCTGCAATTCCTCAATGTTTGTGTTTTCGATATCTTCTAATAACAAAGTTTCTGTTTTTGTAATTAATTTCGTAACGCTACTGCGTTCATTCATACGTTTCTGTTTTAATTTTTCTAAAGGTTCCATGTTTAAAATTGAGAAATCACAATGTTGAAACTCAGTTTTTTTTTTTCCAAATTTTCAAAGAAAACAGCAATTGTTTACCTGTTCAAAGGTAATCCATCTAAACTTTCCAGATTTTAATCCAAAGGTCCCGGGTTTCGGCAACACTAAAAATGTCATTTCTAATCTACGAACTCTAAAGTGCCGACGATTCTCTTCGGGAGAGCTTTCGATTTCGTGATCCAATTCAAACTCGAATCATAACTCAAAATAAGTCTTAATGATTATTTATTTACGCACATCTGTTATATTACAGTACTTACATGGTTCAAGATTAATTTTAAATCAAAAAATGGGGAATAATTCCCCATTCAAATCAAATTCTATTAACAGAAGCCGAGTAACCAATCGCTCACTTCAAAGTTTGTTTTTCGACTATTGCCACTGGCAGAAGAAAAACTTTCGCTCATTTCGCGTTCGAGTTGTAACACCCTAGTTAACACAAATCTCAAGGGTCTGAAAACTCAAGAGTTCCTGCTAAACAATTCATGTTAACTTGGGACTCAACTTTTTCTAATAATTTTATTTATACATGAACCATTTACACTATATAGTTATATCATATGGTAATCCAAGCTTTGTTATGGTACAATATAGTATGTATGTTGTCACAGAAAACACTACAGTACTGCTTTAATTACAGCACTGTTGTTTGAAAAAAATGTACTGAAGATCATTTTTTGGTGAAAAATTTGTATATATTGCGCTATAACAAACGGGAACGAAAATGCCTGGTAACACCGCGGCCAAATGTATGCATGTCTTCTATAAAACTAAGTGGTCAATTCGGATGTTGTAGCAAAACATTCTACAACGTCAAAGGCGTGTAACTTTTCTTGGCACGTGGGCGGAATGATACTATCCTCACGTTCTTCTTCTGACATTTTTTGCACCTCAGATATAACTGCTTTTATATCAGATTCCACTGAAGCATGCATGGCAACATAGTCATCTGCACTAATAAACGGCTCAAAGCGGAACGGAACATTTCTGAACACAGTCCTAGCAGAGAAACAATACTAACAAAATAAAAAATAAAAAAATAAAACAACTTTGAAAGTTTGTGCTAAATGATAAAAATCTAATGACGCAGTGGTCTAGAAAACAGTCCGTTATACTTGCTAACTGAAATTCGCATTAACTGATAAACTTCCTTAAGATCATATACATTGCTGCCAAGACCATAATTTTCTTTATGTTAACCGAGTGTTTGCCTTAAGTAAGTTCATGTTAAAGGAGGCTTGATGTATTACCCTCAATTAACAAAATTCACCTAGTTTTTAACAGAATGAATGTTTCTTAAAATGCAATGAGATTTTATATTAATCTGAAAATCAATGACTTTTTTGTTTGGATAAATCAGGCATTAAATTAAAATTAGATAAAAAAATCAGCTTTTATTTATAGAGGTAGAACATTACCGATGAAATTATGTCCATTTAAATTTTTTTCTCAGACCAAGATCCAAACAAGATTTGAGCTGTACATATATTAATAAGGGAAGTATTTTGACTTTACGAAACATCATTGACAATGCAAACAAGTTCTAAAGGACCACAATTTGTCCTCTTTCAAACTTAGAAACTTGCTAAAATAACAGCCTTTCAACTCAGAAGCTGGAACAATTGATACATCAGATATAGTGTCTATCAAAAAATTTACATCCGATTGTCTGCAGCAGACAAATAGGCGAGAAGAATTTTTCAGTCCGCTCAACCAGGATAGTGGTTAGCGACGCTGACTGCCGTACCGAAGGGTCTGGTTTCGAATGCTGGAGAAGGCATAGATGTTTGCAAATGTATACTCTGTGTGCCATGCGGGCACTCTAAATATGCGGCGAGCCGAAAGTCCTCTCGAGAGGTTTTGTTAGGGGAAGAAGGGTGGGAGACGTTCAGACCCGTACCTCTCCTCAGTGGTGCGCCCTCTCAAAATTAAGGGCGGAACTGAGTTAAAGTCGGGCTGTCACCTGTATGGTGCTCAAAGCTCTCGCCAACGACAAGCACTTTATGACTTCTTGCCACGATGGATGTCGTGGACTTGTGCTGACCTTTTTCAGACAAGTAAGATTCATAACAAAAGAATTTTTCAGCAAAGCAGTCACCATCAGAACGCCTGGCCATTCTCACTTTTTGTATTAAGGTCAGATTTATAATACCAGCCCTGATCGAACTTTGTTTTTTAACTACGATTCCGCTGGGAGCAATACCGATGATAACTATGGTTCTTAGCATGAGAAATTTTACAGACTCTTAATATTTCATTTCTCTATTTTTGCGAGCAGATGATCTTCAGTTGAATTGATGGTGGAATTTACAAGCAAATCAAAAGAATTCACAAAATATTCATAAAAAAAATTTAATGAGTTTTTATAAATATAATTTGAGAAATTTACATAAATTTATAAAAATATTTGCATGCTTTGAAACACTACCTCATACTATTGTTTATCCAGAAATATCTCCACCTCAAAAGGAAATTCAGATGAATCTAAAGTTTGTCTGAAAAGTTGAGCGTGTTGCCATGCTTGATTTCCACTACCTTCTACAAGTTCAGCAGATATTGTCAAATTAGTTGATCCCCTAAATTCATCAGCCTTGAGAGGAACAACATCTAGAAGATACATATATGTCATTAAGAATTTGAAACCACATGTAAGATAAATAACAATTTTCATTCACTTTACAAATTAAGAAAATGTGAAGAAACATTCCACACACAGTTGATAATTAATCTCTCATTACATGAAAGAATTATTAAATGACTCTTTGACAGCTATCAAAATCTCCAATCTTTTCTCTCCTATAATGTCACAATATACTACAGCTGGAATAACCAAAAACAGTATTTATTTTCAGATAGTTTTTCTCGTCAATGGCATTTATTTCGGAGACACTGGCAAAAAAAAATTGATTTTTTAATAGGGGAGCTACATACTAATAGTTAATACATTAATTATTTTAATATTTATTTCTTTGTATATTTCCTGGCTCATAAGCAAGCCTCACTTAGATTTTGTTAGTACAGTTTAGTAATTTGTGCATGGCAACAATGACAGATATACAAGCTCTAGAAAGATGTAGAAGCATTATTGTTTTCTTTCATGATAATAAAGATTGTTTTCATTGAAACATTTTACTCTGTGAATAATCGCCGCAGGAATCGTTTTTTATGCTAAAACTTTAAAACTATGATTTGTTTTTAATTAAAGGCTGTTTCATGCTAAAGTGTGATTTATATTTGTAAATATTTAAAGCTAGAAAAGTCGGTAACTTTTCCTTCTTGTACGCTTTAAGATTCCCGGAGTCCGTTAGATGACTATTTTCGTATTTAAGATGTTTCAAGTTATAAAAGGTTTTAAAAAGGAAGATTTGAAACAAGTGCTGGAAGAGATCGATGGAAGTTTACCACCAGCCTTTACAATAGCAGGTTTAAAAGACATCATTTTTCTAAACAGTGCAGAATACGAAAAGGATCCTGAATTTGTTCAAGATTTTTTTAACAACTGCTACTGCGGATCGAAAATTGTTAGAGCAAAGACAAATTGAAAGGGATAGGCTAGATTATGATCCTCAAAAATTTAGAATGGAACATGAGCTTCAAAACACGAAAATGGATCACGAAACTAGAATTGGCAAGAATCCAAGCACAGAATCAAAGTGACTCATTTCCATATATTTCTGTTTCTGATATAAATAGTTTGAAACGAAAGTTTACTTTACTTCCTAGTTAGAATTCAGATGATTTGAGGATAACATTAAAGATTAACTTTCTTTCTGGCGTCAAATTGAGTAAATTCACAAACATCATGATATTGTGCCAGAGGATAAATTCCAGTATTTAATTCAAGTTTCAGGTTCCCGCGCTAGGGAAGCTGTCAAGAGTTTTACGCTTATCGGTGCTAATTATGAAAAGGCTGTGGAAAGTTTAAAATCCTGTTTTGGTAGTAGGGAAGTAGTATTTAGAGAATTATTGAAATTAATCATAATCGTTCAAACTAAGCACAAGTTTTTCACTAACTTCTTTGTACGATAAATTTGAATTTTATGTATGTGCTTTGGAAATATTAGGTGTGACAATAGCTGTACCTATATATTATATCCAATGGTTATGTCTCGCTTTCCAGCAGATTTTTTAAAAGCACGAAATCATGGTAATTCGTTTGACTCTTAAAATGGATGCGAAAGATCGACTAAACAATTTAATGCAGTTTTTGAGATAGGACGTTGAAGAAGAATATAGAATATACTTAGCTGTAGCTGCTTTCGGTCTGGGCAAGTATCAAGATAATAAACCAGTGAAAAAGAAGCATTCTCATACAGAATATTTATGTAATAAGATTCCTACAGCTACAGGATTATTGATTACTGCTTTTGGTTCAAGTTACGAAATCATGCATTTTTTGTGAAGGTAAGCATGTGAGCTCCGATTGTTTTTCCGCGAAAAAAAAACAAACCTGAAAGGTTTCAGATTTTAAATTACGTCCAAAAGAGCGTTTTTTAACATTTTGTGTGTTACCTTTATTTAATAAATATCTTGTTCTTCGCACTTGAACCGTAAATTTCAGTTCAAGAGCAATATCGCAAAATAATTTTTAAATGAGTGTATCTTTAGAATTTCCGATACACAGTCTCACGCGCTGGAGATAAAAATGTTTTTTCTGTACAACGTTGCATTGCTCGCTTTGAAATCCTTGAGTTTGTTCATCAAAAATTCGTTAAACTTTTACAAAATATGAAAACAATAACAAAACAAATTCCAAACTTGGGCTTCCAGATGCCCATATTCGGGTGGAAACATTCAAAATTCAATGGCTCTAGGTACCGTTGTTTTATCACAATGCGAGAAACATACATTTTATGCAGATTCTTGATTATTTAATTTCTTTAAATATAATACAGGGCGATAATATCTGATGGCAACAATCTGAAAAGTGAAACAACGCTTTCAGCGAATCAATGCAAAATGCCAAAACGAAATTAATAGTCCTTCTGGGCAAATTGCTCCTTTGGACTAAAAAGAGTTCCTTGGAGAAGCAAAAAAATTTTAAAAGAAAAGCTTTGCAGCTATGCTTGTCTATCTCCAGGTTATACAGTTAAGAAATGTCAAGTTTTCCTAAAGTGCTTGATTTGTTCTAAAAAGCATATGCCTTTAATGTGTGACGTGCTTTATACACAAATCAAAGCTGTGCAGCTGAAAATAGAAGAAAAGCTTATAGAGGGCAAATTCAATTTCTCTAATTTCAAAAGACATACCCCTAGATAGTTTCTTCAAAGTTTGAAAACTAAGCTTATATCTGATTGTAAACAGAGGCCTATGATATTACTTTTAGATTCAGCTTCCCATAAATCTTTCATCTTAAAAAAGAATGTAGCCGAAGAAATGATTTATTCCCCTAATCGTCGAGAAAGTATGGTTCATTCTCATTTCGAATGTGTTTAAACAAATGAGTTGAAGCATAATTGCTATAAAATAAGGTTGAGAATTTAAATGAAAAGTTCACTTGTAATTTCGAAATTCTGGCTCAAGCTATAATCTGTGATAATATTCGGCCTCTGTGTCAAGGCTCTTGGATTAGAGAGCTAATAGAAAATGTTATAATTCTGACAGATGTCTGAAATTAACTGTGAAACCATTCATATTCTCGTCGGAGCAGTCGGCGAGTATTATTAACCGAAAATAGTAAGATTTTGTCTTCAGGACTCGTAGATGTAGAAACTTGTTTAGGGTGGACATTAATGGGTAAGGTGCCAGTAGAAGAAGCCTCTAATGAAAACTTAGCAACTGCAATGACATCAATGTTTATAAATGGAGCTAAAGTTTCAAGGTCCATGGAGACTGGATTAAATAAATATGAATCAATGATCCTGTAGAAAAGAAATCTAAACATGAGATTGATCTTCAAACCAAAGAACGTTTTTTAGAACCGCTACTGTACGTAATGATGGCCGGTATGACGGTTGCTTACGTTGGGCTGAAGATAATCAGCTTTGCCTGATAAATTTAGGTTAGCTAAGAAGAGGCTCGAGTACACCACTTCGAAATTTTAGCAGTGAATTTCCATCAACAATATGAAAATGCATTTTTAAGTTGGATTGATGAAGATATCATAAAAAATGTCCCCACGTCTTACGTGAGCTCCTGTGGTTATTACTTTCCTCATCGCCCTGTCCTAAAAGCAAGCAGCAGTACCACACCAATTTGTCCAGTCTTTGATGCTTCAGCTTCAGACTTTGATGATTTGAGATTGATGATTTGAGACCAGACGTCTTCCTGCAATTCATAGATGGAGTCATATCTGACATTAGAAAAGCATTTCTACAAATAAGTATTCGAAAGAGGACAGAGATTTCCTACGATTTTTATGGTGGAAAAACCTGGAAGAGAAAAAGCTCAGAGTTTTTCAAAATGCCAGACTTATTTTTGGTGTAAAATGTAGTCCTTTCCTTCTGACCTCAGTTACTGAGCACAACGATAAAAACACTGAAGAATCTGAAGTCACCTTTAAAAAAAAACACTCCTACGTCTATGTCATTACTAGTGCTAACACTAAACAATAATTAGAAAATAATGTTTCCGATTCTAAGATATTTTATATAAGATTGCGTGCGTATGAGTTCGTTATAGATTGAATGCACAAACGTCCAATGATAGTTTGGTAAATTTAGTTTATCAGAAGAAACACTTCAGAACTCTGGAACTTTACATAAAATGCTCCTATAAATCTTCATAGTATCACAGACTACAATCACTTCAAACTACTAAGAACATTAAACAGAATGCAATGCAAAACGTAGCTAAAGAGCGAAGCTAAACCGAAGATAGTACACGGAACTTACGCTGAACTAATAGCAAACAACAACAACTGAGAGCATGATACTTTGATACAGAAGTAGTTATACAGGGGTTCTACTGCTTTTGCAGTACTTCCCTGTAAACCTGAAAAAAGTCCACAATGGGCATGGTGATGAAAGTTCCTGAGTGAATCCCATGGAGGGAGCAAGGAGAGGGAGAAAAAAGATGAAAAGTTCCTCAAATTAGCCCTTTGAAAACTGGCGAGGGAGTAGAAATTAAAGTCCAGAAGCCTGTCGAGAGATGAAGTCCTTTCTTAGCCCTTTAAACTGGCGAGGCAGTTGTCAAAGTTTGAAAGTCCAGAAACCGGTCGAGCAGGTGGCGCCATCTATTAAGAGGTGCTGCAATTCTAAGAAATCCGCTGTCTTGAACGTTCTTAGCATTTGAAGTATCTATTACTGGGAAAGAAAATACAGTCTAGGTGTACATGATGCTGTAAACAAAAATAATTTCCAAAATTTGTTGCGCTGAACTGAGAGCAGATGCTCTCTCCAGCCATATACAATTTTCACCTGGCCACCACGATATTCCTAGTACTTTCTGCTTCTGAAAATTACTGGAAGACATATGAGGGAAGAATTAGGATTACAGCTAATATAGTGATTAATTACATTTATTCAATTAAAACACTGATTACACTAATGCAGGGACCAGATCAAAATGTCGCCAAATTTGGCGACTAAAATTAGTCGCTAATACCGTTGGCAGTATCTCGACAAATTACCCATTTACTCAATGTTAAATAGACTTGCCCCTGTATTTTTACTTTTCCAGCACAGCTCGTATGTCCAGATTTTCATGTTGCATTACACAGAAAAATACAAAAATTTCACACATAAATGCAAGAAATCATCTATATATGCACAAAATTCGTAACATAGCCCTCTCCCAAGGATTGCACGTCCCCGGGAGTACAATGCCTGGGCAGGAAGCCAGACTCACACCTAAGGCAAATCAATGAAATACTGAAACATTAATTTCAGTAAAAAAACATAAAACAAATCAAATACTAAATCAATATATGAGTGCACAAATTCACACTTTAGAAACAAACAGGACCATGGTCAAGCGTCAGAGTATGGAGTGGCGGGGTTCAGAGTCATCGAAAGGCAAAAACGTGAGAAATGAGAAATTCCACATCAAGGCAATGCTCGTGGTGTTCTTTGACTCTCAGGGTCTCATCCATTAAGAATTCCTCCCTGACGGCACCGCGTTAAATGCCGCTACGTACGCGGAAATACTGAAACACCTGTTGTAACGGATCAAGCGGCTACATACCCAGTACGTCAAGCAATGTTACTGGACCCTGCTCAACGCAATGCCGGCCACTTGGTGCGTACAATTTTATCTTCATCTAGGTAAGTAGCTAAACTTTTAAAACTTTTATCTTCTACTTTGAATGACTCTTCTTGAATTAACTGTACTAATTTCACCTCTGCTTTTTGAAATTCAGATGAAGTGAGCTCTTCTACGGTTCTTCGTTCTTTTCTGCAGAGACAACTGTTTCTAAATCTTAAAATCCAGCCCACTAAATGACTTATTTGTGAATATTTGCAGAAATACACTATTTGCCAATTTGGACACGTGTGATAGAAAAAAAAACAAAATTTATTTACATTCAGTAGCTGATAGAACATCCACCAGCGGCAATTACTGCCCAAACTCTCCGAAGCATGCTTGGTTGCTTGTTGAAACTCCTGGAGTACGTGGACCATCGTTTAGATGCGATTCTTCCGAATTTCTCTGGACAGTCCCAGTTGCACTAGTCTACGGACTCGAGCACATTCCGATAATCACCGCTCAACTTCCCCTTCTGAATCACATAGGCCACTGCCGAGTTTAGGTAATTCAACTCACTAGATATCCCTTAAAGATCGGCCATTTTTGTGATTCTCGACGATTACATCTTTATTGAAATCAGATAACTCTGCACTTGGCATCTTGCATGCCACCAATGCCAATGTTATTTCCTGCACAATATTTAATGGTGGAGGGCGTGATGTATATCAGGGCAGCAGAAATCGGCATATGAATGGGTGTCCAAATACTTATTGGTATATAGTGTATGAATAGATACTATTATACTGGATAATAGGTATGTTCGATGTTAGTCAAAGATTTTGTAGATTTTAATTGATATTTTTCTACCTCTTATTTATTAATGTCTTCATTCAGGATGTTTCCAAAGTTGCAAAATCGACTAGGTTCAGTCAACCATTGTGAGCTCTCCCACCATCTGTGGCAAAAGCTGTTTGCTGTACAGTCCCAAGGAGGCAGGTCTGTAAGATTCAGTTCACCAGCTACATGATTTTATGTGAAAAGAGAAATTAATTTACCTCTTGTACTTAATTTCGGGAAACACTGACCAATTTCTGTTCTCTAACTATCCATGCCAATACAGTAACGGAATTGCTCCAGGGGTAACATTTGGCATCTTTTCAATTCACAGCTTGCAGTGATAGTTTAATCGAACTTTCCTCTTC
>KK119125.1:549963-566908 GCA_000611955.2 Stegodyphus mimosarum
AATTGTGAAGTTTAAATTTTCTGCAATAACGTGAAATCGTCTGCAAATCTAAATTTCTTCCAGAATCTTTAATTCTTGAAACCACTGCAAGAATTCTTTCCTCAGATTTCTGTGTCCCTTTTCAGAGGTATGTTAAAATACTTTTGTAGTATTATCTTGGGGCAAAGCATAACTGGAGTTGTATATTCAGCTCTAAAAATAACATTATGAGCTACTACTAACATAACTCGCTTAGTTGTCATCTCAAGGTTTAATTCTTTCGCCCAGTTCATCGTAATCTTTAAGGAAGCCTACTCAAGATAAGATTTCAGATCAGCCCTAAAACAGGTGTTTGCCAGTCTCTTTCATTTTTGTCTCTTCCCAATGTCTGAGATCAAACCCGCCTTTTGATACAGGGTTGCTACTCAAACAGAAGAATGAAATTCTCTGACTTTTCGAAGTATATTTCACGAAAATTCCAGGCTATCCGCGTAGGCTTTGATGAGGGTAAATTAATTATGGTACCACTTGAAAAGACAAACATTTTCCAATTACATATGACTTTATATTTATATATGTATGATATAACAAAATACGATAGCTGCTTTAAGAATAATTGGCGACCTCAAAATTATCTATTCTAGATTTGGTGCTCTCCCCCTAAATTCATCTGTTCTCCCAAATTCGAGATATTTTCATGTTATGTAACAAACCCAAAATTAACCAAGCATAGCTTAGCAATACTTTGTACACTTATCTATAATAAATACTGCTTCTCGAGGCAATTACGTCACTTCTTCATTCCATTCCCTAGCTTCCGTCACTGCTAACGTATCCTCGATGCCCTGCTTTTTCGCCTAAAATAACGTCGCCTCAGTTAACCTGTGTATATAAGAAACTATCGTAATTGCTTATGATTAAAGAGTATACTGTCTAAGAAAAAATATTCTAGTGTGCCCGAAAATAATGATAATTGACTAAATTTTGTTTCGTATCAACTTCTTCCTCATGTCCTGCCACTCTGCCATCACGACTATAGAATTATACGTATATAACTCCTAAAGGAATACTTTTATAACTCTAACAGGAGTCGTTAAAATAATCTAATCTAATCTAATCTTCAGGATACTGATCAAGAACACACACAATCTTAACATCACAAAGGCAAAAGAACACTATGATTCAGGTTTCTACTTTCAAGTTTATTCAAGACAAAAACTCATTCAACTGGCGCTGCCAGATCCAAAGACAAGAAGTTATATCACCGGAAAGATTTACGCCCACTTTGGCGATTAAAATAAATTTCAACATAAAAATTTCTTACACACTGGGCCCGGCTGAACAGTAGTTCAGAACAATCAAGATTATCATTAATACATGAACATTTTCAAGAATTATTTTCAAGAGTCATTATGCATTTCAATACAAATTCAAGTTTTTGTAATAAAGAATATATCAACTAAAGATCAAGAACATGTAAAACTTACCATATGTTTAAAAAATATCAGGCAAACTTTCATTCATTAAGAATTACTCTCATAACATTCCTGTTCAAGCATCAGGAATTTAAATCAAGAATTTATATAACTCAAGATAATATTAAACAAATAACATTTCAATAATCCAACTAAAATACTAGAAATATTACAAGAAACCTGTCCTTTTTTTTTCAGGATTAAAATAAAAATAAAATTTTAAATACACTTATACATTTCTATAACCTTAAAATTTTCTGATATATACATTACTTTAAATACCATTATATTACTTTTCAGTAATTATAGCATTAAGATTACTTTTCAGTAAAAAATATACAGTCACACAATATAAATACTCTTAGCATTCTAACTTAACTAATAATTGTATAGGTCTTTTTATAATGCCTTTTTCAGTCTTTATTTCGCAACTGCGAATTAGTCCATCTCTACCAGTAAAAGTTTTGAGAACTTTTCCTAATCTCCACATGTTACGTGGTAAATGTTCATCATGTATTATCACGATATCATTCACACTCAAGTCGTGTTTTGCACGGTGATTTTTCACACAATTTGCAGATTTCAAATTCAACAAATAATCTTTATAAAAATTTTTCCAAAAGTTATTTAGTAGTTTTTCACGATATAGATACGCTTTTAAAAGAATTTCTTTAGTACTGCACACTTCATGAGTGTATTTGACAGGAGGCAAATTAGCAAGTTTCTGCCCTAGCAAAAAATGAGCAGGTGACAGAACTTGGGGTTCATTATCTTGGATGTAAGTCAAGGGTCGACGATTTATCACCGCCTCAATTTCAGTCAGTACAGTTTCCAATTCTTCGGGAAGAAGTGATGTTCTACCAAGAATTTTTCTTAATATTGTTTTGACGGTTCTCACAAGTCTCTCGTAAAATCCGCCCCACCAGGCTCCTCTTTCAATGATATACTTCCACTGAATGCCCTTTGCGGCATAATAATTCTTTACATCGGGATGGCTTAATACCTGCCACATCTTTCTGAGCTCCGCGTCAGCTGCCTTGAATGTACGCGCGTTATCTGAGTATATTAAAGAGCACAACCCTCTTCTTGCTATAAATCGACGAAAAGCAAGTAGGAAAGATTTAGTTGTGAGGTCTTTTGTTAGTTCAAGATGAATACCTCTAGTTACTGCGCAGGTAAATAATAGGATATAATACTTTGTATTTTCATTTTTAACGAAAAGTGGACCTGCATAATCCAGTCCTATAACATCAAAAGGATTTGTTTTTTCAATTCTAGATGGAGGTAATGGTGCTATGACTTGTCGCATCGGTCGTGAGTTATAACGCTGACACAGTACACAGTTTCTTATAACACGTTTCACATTTTGTCTGGATCTAATTATCCAGTATTTTTCACGGAGGAACATGAGAGTACTAGCTACACCTGTATGAAGCACTCGTTCATGTGCATCACGTACCAGAAGATCTGTAAAATGAGTTTTTGAAGGAATTATTATTGGGTGCTGTTCATGGAAACTTAAAGTAGATTTTTGAAGTCTTCCCCCTACTAATAAAACTCCTTCCTCATTTAGAAAAGGATTCAGTTCATAAATTTTTGAGTTTTTTGAAATCAATTGTCCAGACTTTAAACTATTAATTTCCACAGAAAAATGTTCATATTGAACTTCTTTTATCAAATATAGTTCTGCATTAAAGAGTTCTTTAGCAATCAAGGGTCCTATTTTCTTGTCAGTTTTATTTTTCAAATTGTGAATAAATCTAAATATCCATGCAGTCACTCTAATAGCTTTAATTAATTTACTATATTTTTCAAGATTCAACAGAGAATTAGATTTTTCTGCAGTAGACGATAGTATTGTGGTATCATTTATACACTTTTTCCTCTCTAAATCAGTATCAGAAAACTCCGTTGTCGCAATAAATTTACTAGGCCAAGCACTTACTGATTCAACTAACCAGTCTGGTCCAGATTTCCATAATCTTGAAGACAACAAATATTCGGCTGAACATCCTCGAGATAAAATGTCCGCTGGATTGGACTTCCCATTACAATGTCTCCAGTTATTTGGGCAAGTTAATGATTGTATTTCAGATACGCGATTCTTTACAAACATTTTCCATCTTTCAGGAGCACTATGAATCCAGTGAACCACTATCATACTGTCAGTCCACAGGTAGATATTTTCTTCATGAATTGAAAACAGCTCTTTTAAATATTTAGCAAGTCTTGCCGATGTTAATGCTCCTAACAATTCTAGTCTTGGAAGTGTGAGTTTTTGTTTTATTGGTGCAATTCTAGATTTTGCCATGATGAATGCTACCTGACCTTCTTCAACCGATCTAAAATATGCAACTGCACCGTACGCTTTAATAGATGCATCACAAAATAAATGCAGTTCGAAATCTTTATTTTGATTCAATTTGCCGGGGAAATATTCTCGAGAAATTTTAAATTTCTTTAATTTTTCAATTTCACTGCTCCACTCGGCCCACAATTCCTTACAATTAGTTGGAACTTCGTCGTCAAATTCTAAACCCAATTGCCAAACTTCGTCGTCAAATTCTAAACCCAATTGCCAAAGGTTTTGCATTATTAATTTTGCACGCAATACAAATGGCGCCAAGAAACCTACTGGATCGAAAATAGTAGCAGTCACCTTTAATATGTTTCTTTTTGTAGTGTTTCTGCAACTATTTAATGTTTCGCATAATTTGTCTATGTTCAAGGAAATTACATCTTTACTCGTACACCAGTTAAGGCCTAATACTTTTAAGCAACTATTTTGTTCATTTTCTGACTTAATTATTCCACAATCATCCCAAAGTTTTTTGAGTTCCTCTGAATTTGTACTAAACTGACGCAAATTCATTCCGGCATCTTTAAGTACGCAACATGCTCCAGTACTTAACTTAAAAGCCTGTTCCACGGAATCTGCTCCATAAAACACATCATCTACGTAGATAGAACAGTTCAACATCTCAAAAATACCTGGACTTTCTGACTCTATTTTCTTTATATGCTTTTTTATGGTGCACGCCAGAATAAACGGGCTACATGACACTCCGAAAGGAACGCGTGTCATTCTATAATGTTTCAAATTGTAATTATTATCAAAGTATAAAAACCGTAATACATCTCTGTCAATTTTAGAAATTCCAATTTGGAGGAAAGCCTTTTCAATATCTGCTGAGAACGCATATTTGTATTGCCTGAACCGCAATATCAAGTCCAAAACAGAAGGATTCAAATTTGGGCCAGGCATCAAACAATTGTTCAGAGATACCCCATTATTACATTTCGAAGATGCGTCAAACACGATACGGACTTTAGTTTTTGATACATTTTTTCTTACCACTGGAGAATGTGGCATGTAATACATTTTACTATTGTCACAACTTTCAATATTGCATTCTTCAATTATTTCATTTTTCAACTGTTCGTTTATTATACTATCATAATTTTCCCTAAGCCATTCATCATTTTTTAGTTTATTAACCAAAGATACTAGACGTCGCTTGGCATTTTCTAAATTATTACCCAAGTTTTCATGATGTGATTTCCATAATAAACGAGCTACATATCTACCATTAGTAAAATGCAATTCTTTTTCAAACTTCTCAATAACTAATTTGTCATCAGGATTCTCCTTCTCCTCTAAACCCAAGTGGTCCAAAGTCCAAAATCTTCGCAAACAGTCATTAATTAAATTATTATCTTCTATCAAGCAATGAGAAACACCAGTTGTAAAAATACAGGCGCTGGACTGATCACCTTCCAAAGATCCAACCAAGGACCAACCAAATATAGAAGATACTGCAAATAATTTATTACTTATTCTTTTCTTTTCTCCTGTTTGTACTTCCCAACATGAATCAGATCCTAACAATATTTTTACCTCAGCTGCTTCACCATTATCGGCTAATTTTAAATTTTCCGATTTTAATATTTCTAAAATGTTTTTCGAGGGAATTCTTATGATCGCTCCAGAAATAGTGTCTGTAACAAGAGCTTCCACAGTGATTGAGTCATTAGGGTAGTGTATACTTTTTAGTGTGATTTGAACAACATCATATTCCGTTAGTCTACCCTGGATATACCCAAAAGAATAAACATGTAACCTTTCTTTTCTTAAAGTCCTTAACTTTAGTTCTTTAGCCAAATCAGATCTAATAAATGACCTCTGTGATCCCCCGTCAATTAAGATTTTTACTATTTGACTTCTAGTATTATCTGTATCTGAAGCGTAAACCGAGCAAGTTTGTAAATATACACCTTTATCAGCAGTTTCAGAAACAGACTTAGAGTTAAACGACAGGGATGCAACTACATTCTGCTTAGAATCTGATACTGTAACTACTTTCTGTTTAATATCTGAACTGGCTTCAGGAACAATATTTTTACAAAATAACTTATTGTGATTTAAACCATTACACAACTCACAAGGCATAAGTTTCACTCTACATCTGGCCGATACATGACCTTTTTTAAGACATCTGTAACAACGACCATGGTTTCTTAATATAGCTCTTTTTTGCTCATTTGTTTTCTCACAACTTCCTACATCATGTGTATTTTGATTACAATAGAAACAATACTGCTTAGTCACTGTAGCTAACGCCGAAGCAGTAGGAATGCTTGCCCCTTTTAAGTAATTACTTTTATTCTGCTTAACACCGTAATTTGTGTCCCTTTTCTTTGAGCTTATTATTAAATTAGAAGCTTCTCGACTTTCCACTTCGAGTCTAATGAATTCGAGAAGTTCTGTTAGGCTATAGTGTTGTTTAGAATGTCTTTTTCTATTAAACTCCAGATTCATATCGTCTGGTAAAAGCTTTAAAATAACAGGTCCTAAAAGGGTTCCATAAGCATCCGACACAATACCCAATGAGTTTAAACTTCTTATATTAATTTCGCAGGAATCGTAAAGTGTTCTTAGTGCTTTTACATTAGACGAAGTTCTAACCGGTTCAAGATTCAAGAGTTTGTTCATATGCGAAGATACAACCAAATCTGTTCGTCCAAATCTTTCTTTAATTAAACTTATACAGGCATCATAATTTTCGTTGGATAATGCAAACCCAGATACTGCATTTAAAGCAGGTCCTGCGAGTAAGGATTTAAGATAAGTAAACTTCTCGACCTTTGTTAACTCATTATTATTACCAATAGCATTTTCAAAAGAATTATAAAATTCCAAAAATAAACTAGGATCACCATAATATTTAGGAATTGAAATTTTAGGTAACCGAATGTTAGTTTTATTTTCAATCTTTACCGCAGCAGTAAGGTTACCAGACGATTCATTTTCAATGTTCACTATCTGAGAATTTGAGTTAAGTTTCTTTTTAGCCCTAAAAATACATAAACTAATTTTTTCATCATATTCTAACACAGTATTACATTCTGTTTCAATATCGGACTCGTCCCCTTTAAAACAGTCTAATATTTTTCCATTAATTTCTTTTAACTCAGATTGTTTAGACGTTAATAAAAATAATTTTTCTTCTATCATATTCTTATCATAAATGTCATTTTTAATTTCAGATTCTAAAACATTTACTATTTTAGAAATAGCCTGTCTCAAAGTTTTTCTAGCAGCTTTCAATTTAACAAAATTGTCTGCCATGATAACAACAAAAATAATTTGATTCTCTTACCTGTTGCAGGCTTCAATAATTTAATCCTAATTGCTAAACTCACTTTTCAAGTAAGAACCATTCACCAAAACATTTATCTTCCCGCGTTCCGTGCAAACGAATATTTTCTTCGATAACACCATACTCTGCATTCTTAAATAAAAAAACTGTTCGAGCGCAACAGTTGGGCGCCAAAAAATATAAAATAATCTAATCTAATCTAATCTTCAGGATACTGATCAAGAACACACATAATCTTAACATCACAAAGGCAAAGGAACACTATAATTCAGGTTTCTACTTTCAAGTTTATTCAAGACAAAAACTCATTCAACTGGCGCTGCCAGATCCAAAGACAAGAAGTTATATCACCGGAAAGATTTACGCCCACTTTGGCGATTAAAATAAATTTCAACATAAAAATTTCTTACAGTCGTTTCCTCCACTGAGGATTGAGATTAGAATCTGCCCAATTGGGATTTTAAAATGTCTTTTGTGCAGACATTTTGAAGCTAAAGGAAGAAAGAAATCTATTTAATGATATTTTTAAATAAATTAAAGTATTTTATATTTATTTAGCAGCATGCATAAGTAAAAAATATGTGCACTAAATTTCGTGATGGTATGTCATATTACTCCTAGAATTAGTTTCACAAGTATGCAGAAAAAACTGCCTAAAATTTTAGAGTATTAACTAATAATAAATAAATTTAGAAGGAAGAAGACATAAAAGTAAATTACTGATGGATTAAAAACGGAATTACAAAAATCGACGAAGATTGGTGAATAGAGATATATTAAATGTTTAGCTTATAGGGCTGATTATTATTAGTTTCTTTATTTTACTGTAAAATGACAAATAAGGCATTTAAGAAAAAAGTTTTAAAGATTTGTTTTATATGAGAATGGGGGAAATTACACTGGTTATCATAAATTAAGGAAAAATCACAAAAATAGCGATAACTCCCTCAAAAAAAAAAAGCTAACCTGCGTAAAATTTGAATATGTTGCCAAGTAAGAGTAAGCTATGTAAAACCGCAATATGCAAATTAGTGGCGCTGCACTCGGAATACGTCATCTGCGAGGAGCATAAAAGTCCATGTTTGAGAGCAAGCCCACATATTTCACTGTGATAGTGACATCAGAAATCTGATATAGCCAATTTGTAACAATGACCTCCAGGCATCATTTGCCTGTAGAACTACGATGGAGAGCCATTGGAAGACTAGAGGCAGGACAAAGTCAAACAGAAGTGGCCACATGGCTAAATGTGAGTCTTTCTGTGGTTCATATGTAGAGACATTAGGTTATTTCGAAGCAGGAGACATGAAAAATGAGCAACGCCTTCGCCGGGAATCGAACCACGGACCTCTCGGTTTCCCGTCGAGCATGCAGACCACTACACCACGAAGGCATGCGAAGAAGGCGGGAGAAATACCTTATATACTCCCCCTTTTAAAGGGCGATTAAGTGGTGTCATCGTCAACTGTGCGTAGAAGGCTTCACGAAGGTGGTCTGTATGCGAGGCGACTAGCCATTTGCGTGCCGCTCAAGTCACGCCATAGGAGGGACCTTTTGCAGTGGGCATGACAACATGTCCACTGATCAATGGAGGGCTGTTCTCTTTACGGATGAGTCCAGGTTTAGTCTAGAAAGCGATAGTAGGCGTTATTTGATATGGAGAGAACCTGGAATCCGTTATCATCCGTGAAAGAGATGCATACAGAAGTGGCAGTGTCTGTGTTTGGGGTGGCATCACTTTGGGTGGATGCACAGACCTCCATGTCTTTATGCCGGGCAATAGGTGATGCTTTCCTGTTACAGGACGACAACGCAAGACCACACAGGGCTCGCATCGTAGATGATTATCTTCAACAGGAAACAATTACGCGCATAGAGTGGCCAGCTCGATACCCGGACTTGAATCTTATCGAGCACGTTTGGGATGCTTTAGGGAGACGTCTAGCTGCTCTCAGTCCGCCCTCCTCAGACCCTGTCCGCGCTTGCAACTGCTTTGCAAGAGCAATGGCTCTCGCTTACTATGGAACTGATAGACTGCATAATTGAAAGCATCACACATCGCTGTATGTGCTGTATTGATTCTAGAGGCGATCATTTTCCATATTGAAAGTACTTTTCCTATAGCAAACTGACACCTTCGATTTGCTCATTTTATACATGTGCTAATTTCTATACTAACATAATTGTCTGGCAATTTCTTTTTGTTTTTTGATACCTTAGTATGTGTTGTATATTGTGGGTAAGTTTCATAAAATTCTACATGTAACTTTTTCAGTAATCGTGATTTTTCCTTAATTTATGATAACCAGTGTACTCTGGTTCAACATGCACTAGACATGCGCATGGAAATCTAGATTCCCGAGGTTACCGGAAACGAGAGATACTGGAAACTAGCTTTGCCTTTCTAAAAGATAATCTGACTGGCGCTGCGAAAATTGCCTTTACGCCAGATGTCCAAATGATGCTCACGCGATACATGATTCGCTAAGGAAGATGATCGCTTCCGACGTTAGCGGGAAAATCGCTTTTTTGGGGGACCGCAGTATGAAAATCTCTGACGTTTTGGAGCAATTTGCGAATTCCCTGACTTTCCCCGGTTTTTCAGGTAGCGTAGCAACCCTGTTGATATTAGGACACTAGATTTGGAAATAAAATCTTTTAAATCAGTGTAATTGTCAATACTAGCTACAACACTGTCAACATAAAAAATTTGTTATAGGGTTTTCTTAAGAGTCAAAATCTTGAGACTATTTTCTATATGATATTCTTTAATAGAAGAAAGAAGGAAATGGCTACTCTTAACTCCAAAAATAGCTCTTATATATCGAAACATTTTAAGTTTCTTCTCTTCTAAATTGGAAACAAGAAATCTTCTCTAATATGTGCTGTGATGTCAAACTTCTTTTCTCTGAACTGCAGTAAAATATCTGGAATTAGTTCAATAAAATGTAGCCCACATTGCAGACAGTGGTTCAAGGAAGGCTGATTTTGCTGATGCATCAAATACTGGTCAAACTGGAGTTGAACTGCTGGTTCCTTTGGCAGGTCAACGAGGTAAGTAGTTTCCATACAAAGTCACTTCATTTGGCGAGACCTCCTTAGTGACTCCTTCATCAAGCCATTCCAGAAAAACATTTTGATATTTGCCATACACGTTGTTAGACAATAGTTTTGAAGCTGTCACTTCAAGTTTTTTTCTGGCCGAGTCTAAAGTTATCATGTAAAGGAGAACTAAACTATCATCAACCATGGCAAACGAACTTTGTAACGATTACTTCGATTAAATTTCACTGTCTGGAAGTGTTTATTAGTTTTAAGCATCTCGAGCTCTGACTTTTTCTCCAAGAGATCCTTGATTCCAATTACGTCTAATTTCCAGAGATCAGCAATTTTTATTTCCTTCACAAGCAGTGATGTTTCAGTTATTGCTAAGTTTTCTTTTATAGTACACACCTGTAGGATTTTACCCATTAATGCCCATCCGAGATGGGTTTCGACTGCAACTAAATCTGGGCTAATATTTTTTTTCCCGCCCGTCAAAAGCCAACTGAAAGTATCTGCTAGTGAGGACTTGAATACGTGCATACTAGCGATTAGTACCAGTTAAAACAACACTCAAGTCTTTCAGTTCCTCCAACTAAGGGTCTTTACTTACTAGCACTACACTTATACACTTATAAGACCTTGATCCAAGACTTCAGAACTTCAAAATTGATTGGATTGTATTAATTTCAACAACTCCCTGACATATATTTCACTAAAATGTCTTCTCTACAGAAACAAGCCTTTAAACTATTTACAAACTTTGTATACTTCGCTCCGGTTGGGAGAAAACTACCTCTTTTGTTTTGGAACCAACGACAGCTGCTCGCACTAAATATTGGAATTCCTTTTCAGCAGCATCTTTATCAATATGTTCAACTAGCTCCAAAAGGGTACCCATTCTTTTAAATCATGGTCAAACTGCCTAAACTGTAATTTAGGCAAACTTTTTCTTAGAACGACTAGTTCCTAAAATTGGCTGAGCAATTATACCTGGTTTTGAACTTGAGCTTGAATTCTCGCCAATTCTGCTTCATTGTTTAGTCTAGCATTCCTTCTATCAATTTTCTCTAACTTATATTCTTGATTCCATTATCAACAACATTCTCCAAAATTTCTTTAACAAACTCTGAGAGACTTTGATAATCACTGATATTTAGAAGCATATTCTTTAAAGCGGAGATTTTTGCTGATAGTGGCACTACTTCGCCAGTTTCATCTGCCAGAAGTTTTAAATCTTTTATTTTGACATACACTCACGTTTGTGAAAATTGCAACACCAAGAAGGAATCGTCATAATTGAATGCAATTTAATACACAGTTGAGTGGTAGTGGTACAAATAAATGATTAAATGTTCAAAGCAAACAAACAAGAACAAGAGATCAGAATCAATATTTTGTGTGGCCACCACGCGCCGCAATAAGTGCTGCTACACGACGTGGCATGGAGTCAAACAAAGTTTGAATGTCTGACTGAGGAAGAGCATTCCATATCGTTTGTACGCGTACCCAAAGTTCGTCTGCAGACGCAACAGGACGAGGATCACGAGCAAGACGCCGACCAATGACATCCCACACATGTTCAATTGGCGACATATCCGGGGAACACGCAGGTCAAGGAAGAAGCTGTACCTGCTGCGCTGCAAAGAAGGATTTAACAATCCGAGCAGTATGAGGGCGGGCATTGTCCTGTTGAAATACAGCGCCTGGCAAGCTTTGAAGGAAGGGAACAGCTTCGGGCTGTAGAACTTCACGGATATACCGGTTGCTGTTCAGATTGCCCACAATTCGTAGCAATTGAGATCGTCTATGATATGCTATGGCGCCCCAGACCATAACTCCGGGTGTTCGTCCACTGTGGCGTTCGATAATGCACTCCGGAAGGTGGCGTTCACCGGCATAGCGTCTGACACGAATGCGGCCATCATGGTACCACAAATTAAAGCGGGATTCGTCAGAAAACACGACATGCTGCCAATCAGCACGCCAGTCTCTATGCTGATTGGCCCATTGTAGCCGCAGGCGGCGATGGTCGTGCGTTAGGGGGATCCTGTATAAAGGAGTCCGTGCGCGCAGTCCACACTGCAGCAGACGTCTACGAATTGATGAAGCACACAATGAAACACCTGTAGCTATTGACCACAGTGCTGCCAATTGTCTAGAGGAAGCTGTACGGTCCGTCCGCGCCATGCGGACCAGGTGTCTATCATCGCGAGCTGACGTCACATTTCGGGGTCCACTCCCGGATTTCCGAGTTGTCCGACACTCGTCCGTCCACTGCTTCCAAACGCGCATCACTGTGCTGCTGTTACGCTGCACACGAGAGGCTACTGCACGATACGACAATCCAGCTTCACGAAGGCCGATGATTCTCCCTCGTTCAAACTCTGTAAGTTGTTCAAATCTCGCTCTCTTTCGTCGACGAGGCATAAGTACAGATTGAGTTAACGTTTACCACTAGCAGATAACCACCGATAACCATACACGCCTCGCTACAGCCGTCTATTTATTCGGATCCATCAGCCGTTCAGAGGGCGCTGCTCAGCATACGCATGCGCTACGGATTTGCAATTCTAATCATTTGCATATCATGCGCTACTTTGCATTTCCTGAAAATTTCAGCTCACTCGCGTAAGTCCTTCATGGTGTTGCAATTTTCACAAACGTGAGTGTATTTCACTCACAGAAACATCATTTAAAGCTCGATTAATAAATGTTGGTTAATTTTACAAAGTCCTATCATAGATGCCAAGTGTAAGAAATCCGAAACTTCACCAAATTGTCTGCTGTTAAATTACTTACTTTTGAGCCTCAGGCTCCACGAAGGCTTTAATAAAGAAACATTACACATCACTGATTCTCATATATGGATGTTTTTTTATTTATTTATTTAAAATTCTACCAAGTAAATCGAGAGAATCCCGCATAATAATACATAAATTTAAAGAATATTCTTTTTAGAACAAAAAAACTGAAATTAAACATTGTAGCCATTCACAAATTACATTAATGTGCTTATATTAAAATAATAAATAAATACTAAACAAGCACATGATAAAAATGCTTATCCATCACAACACACTAAATCACACTGTTTGGCGATAAGATATACATCTTTATAGTTTTACGAGCTCTATTCCTTGAATTACTTTTACTAAATGTGGGGGCGGAGGATTTTTTCGAAAATATTTTGGTTATTTGAGCTTTTCAGTTAGATGAATGCCAGATAGTTGGGCTTTTACTGTAGCTTACTGCAAATTGCTGCTGAAAGAGATTTTCTTAACTCGTTCCCTCGTTTGAACTCAAAAACGTATACAAATTTTGAATTGTTTTTAAAATTTAATCTCTCAGAATCATTTGCTAAAAATCCTCCTTTCCAAAATCATATTCATTAGTTAGGACAAACTTAAAGGCTAGATGCAAACTGTTGAGAAACTGTACTTTTTCACTTGCCGCAGTGTTGAAAATGTCATGAAATTACTGTTAAAGCTGGATTAGCCATAAGAAAAGTGTTTTTGATTCTTCAGCGCTATTTATTCCTATATGATACTTCAATGCCTTTGGTCCCTACTAAGGTCAATTACTGTTACTAGACCATCTTACTGTTGATGACTATGTGGCTGTTAAAAGGTCCATTCAACAGGAAGCAGCGGCGATGACATTGCCATTGTTGCTGCCCCAGTTCCCACATAAGAACAATTCTGAATAAGTTCAAAATTCTTTGACTGCATGTTGGAACTCTGCAAAAAATTCTATTTATAAGCACTACGTAAAGAAATTTTTGTGACATTATGAATTGTCTTAAGTTACAAATACCTACTTTTAATTTCTCCTGTCCTACAAAAACTAATATCATCCTTAATTATACAGAAATTATGCAGTATCTATACTTACTAAACTCTATTCTTAAACTGTTACTTACTAGATTATTTTAAAAAATTAGCGTCACTTTACTTATGTGCACTGAGTAACATCTGGTTTGCGAGTAGTATTATTTTTGTGCCTAGTCAAAGCAGAAAGACTTCTGGTGAGTGAGCTAATTTATTTGCATTATAATGTGTATCTCAAATGTGAACTAGTCTCAGACGTGAATAAATAGTGAAAAACAACTGTTGACAGGACTCAAGAATTTATGAATACAATCATGCCTAATTATAAACAGCCAGTTCTTATGGCATCACCATCTTTATAGGAAATGGAAATATTTTATATGATATCTGTCAATGAGTTCTGGCTTACCTAGCAAAAAAAAAACATATATAATATACCATTCATACATGAAAAAAATGTCAAATTTTGATTATTCTGAATAAGGTAAAATAATAGATATGAAAAAAATGTTTTTGAACATAATTTATTGAATTTTACAGGGACAGCTAGCTATCAAAGATAAAATATGACTTAAGACTTATGGGTAGTGAAAAAATTATAATTGTGGCAATTTTGCACTGTAGTAGCTTTACGCCATCTCAGTACATATTTGCACACATTTCATTTCTTATTTTCAAGGGGAGTGACACATATACAGTGACATTATATATAAAAGTACAAAAACATGTACTAAATTAACAGGCATTACTATTCACAAGCAACATTTAATTTTACTAGCCACTGGTATTAAAAAAAAAAAAAATCCTTTTTGATGTCACACTGTATTTCTGAAACAAATTAAACCAGAGAATAGTAATGCCATTACAATGCTTTCTTGGCCCACTCTGTTCAAATTTTATGTTAAAAGATATATAAAAAAACAAAAACAAAACAAAAAAAAACTTTTGATAAGTCAAACTTATGTTTCTTGAAGAAGAAAGTCACTAAACATTCCTATTAATTATTCTCAAATAGTTAGCCTAAAATATTGTGTAAGTCACACATTTTCTAAATGATGCTAAAATGGCTTTTTTAGGACCATTTAGACATTTGAGAAGGAGTCCACACGCTAGGAAGAGGAGGCCAGAATTCCAATTCCCACAGACTTACAGGAAGAGTAAACGTTTCACTGAGAAACACACCAAGTAAAAGGATCCTCCACTGCACCCTGAAGGTGGGCCACTAAGGATAATCAGATTCAGCTACTAACCAGATACTCAACTTGGGATGAATTCATAGCAAAATCGATGTCGGACTTCAAAAGAGAAATGACAAAAGAATTTTTCTTTTCTCTTCCTATCTCAGTTTGATTTTATATAATGCAGAAGCTGCTACGTAATTTTAGTTTTACCTCAAGTGAGGTCATTTTTGTTAAACTGTGATGAGCAAGAAGCTTTAGATTTGTTTCTGCAAGTTCATGGTAGTTTAATGTATTCCTGATTTTAGTCGAAAAGGCTCAGATTTTGGAAGAATGAAATTTAAGTGTTGGCAAATTTTGTAAAAAGCTTAAAGCAATTATGTATTATTGACGTACAGTGTAACTGAACTTTGACAATTTCTTAGTACTCTGTGTAAATATGCATTATATACTGCAACGTTATTATGTTTCAAAATTGAATGTTTTTCACATTAAAAGTAAAAAGTTTAAAGTTAGCTGTAAATGAATGAATGAGACATGTTTAAAAGTATAGCTATCTTAAAAATGATTTACTTGCAAGCAAGTGAAAAGTACAAGTTTAACTTAGGTTCTCCAGACTACACAGAGAGTTTAAATCGCTTTCAAGTTTAGCACATTAGGTGTAGTTTTGAACGTAAGGTTAGTTATCGAGGTCTAGTGAGTTCAGATGCTTAAGATTCAGGAAGACGTTCAGGCAGTAGTTTGTATGATACACTACATTCCAGAAACACATTTGAATATTTTACAGAACAAGCTTTTGGAGAGCATTGAAGGAATTAAATTTAATGCTAAGTAAATGAAAATTGCATAAAAATGAAGTGAACGGTATGAAAAGTTAAATTAATTGTTTTAAAAAAATGTGACTAAAGAAGCACTGTTGAATGGAAGCATTAATGTATTTTCCTTCCAGATCTTTTGGAAGGAGACAAACATATTCAAGATTTGATGTTTATTCCAGAAAAGAAGACTGTAATTGTAAAACACCTTAAACAATAATTTAGATTTAGCTTGTTATTGTAAAAGTTAGCTTTTAAACTTCAAATCTTAAAGTTCAAATCTTAAATTCAGAATTTAAAGTTAGGATTTAAAATCTCAACAAGTCATTTGAAGACCTAAGTATTCGATTATTTAATTTCTGGTGGGGAAAACTGTAAGGTCTTACTTAATTTTTGTAACAGTTAATTTTTAGTTAGAAACACCTTTCCTTTACTCCTTCAATTTCCTACCTATGTTTTCCTGCCAGAATGAGTTTCCAGTTTCATGCTTATATAAATTAGGGTAGAAACTACTATTTAAGCTGAGGTGTCAGCTACTTCAGACAGAGCATGTTTACTACTAGTTAAAGCTTGCTATTTTATGACCATGCATATTGCTTGCTTGTTAGTCTACGCTGGTAGTACTAGCCAAAAGACAACTACACATTCACTTTTAGGTCTATAATCAGCCAAAGCTCTGTGCAGCTTTGGCTGATTATTGACCTAAAGATTAGCTTTAGTTTTACTTTTTCTATTTTTAAGCCATAAGTGCTGGTTTTTTGTGTGCCCGAATGGGACCATCTGCAAATATATTTGAGTTAAAATAATAGGGTATTTTAACTGTTCTAAGTTGTAGCTTACCCAACACAGAACTTAGCAAATAGTTGCTTCACAGTTCTACATAGGTTCTAGCAGTCAAATAACTTTATTTTAGTTAGAACACTATAGTAGTTATGTTATGAAAAATATCTTATAAAATAAAAAATA
>KK119125.1:573206-633679 GCA_000611955.2 Stegodyphus mimosarum
GTAGGGGTGAATTATCCAGTTTGCGAAGATACACATTTATGTTCATTGCTAGTGGAAAAAATAACGGCATTCTTAGTTCCTTTCCAAATGAAGAAGTCCATACAATAGTCGTCTTCTTTCTGTTTAGGAGGTGTATTACGTTACTGCCAACTTTCAACAATTTTTACTGGCCAAAGATGTTACCTACTATTTCCTTAATATTTTATACGATATAATCTGTACACTTTTGGCTTTCTAAGCATATTAACACAACGTAATTTTTACTGACAAAAGTTATTATTCGTTTTCTTAGTAATTCATACTACATATGCACATACCATGCTTGATTCAATTTATAACATGAAAACTTATTAAAAATATTTTGTTATATACATCAGGGTGTCAATGATTTCACAAAATTATAAAAATTGATGATTTAAATCAGCAGATTTTCTTTAAAAAATGCATTAATTAAAATCAGATATTCTCCTTTTCTTTTTTTAATGAGGAATGTGTTAAAAAGAAAGATTAAAATAATTCGTTATACTTCTAAAAAAGCTTTAATAATTGAATAAAAAAATGGAAATTTTTTAAAGAAGTAAATATTTTAAATAAGCCATGCTATACACAAAAGAGTATCACTTCCATTTCTTTTTCTGTCACTCTTCAATTCAAGCACAGATTTAATGATGAATGCACTAATTCAAAACACATGGTGCATAATCTAAATAAATATGTTGTAAAAATACCATTTTCTCAAAAATCTAAATACACATCAAGAAGTACGTAAAAAATTTTTAATGCTGCAAATTATTTCGTAGAGTAGAAAACCCTCATTTCATAATATTAAAAGAAATATTGCATACTGGAAGCAAATTTTCATCTAAAAGTTATTTAAGTGGTAGATTATTAAATGATATATATAAAGAATAAATACAGAATGTTTTACTTAATCAAGCAGTTGAGTATGATAGTAGATGTTTGGTCTAACATCCAAAATCAATCAATAACCTACATACGTGTTTGTACAATAAGCAGAACAGTCAGCAGAAACTACTGGTACACTGTGCCCCCCCCCAAAAAAAAGTTGGGGACAGTTCTATATTTCCCGTTCTACTGGGCCAACTGACAAAATTCAAATTGTGTTTTTCATGTCTTGAAAACGTGACTTAGGATGTACAGGGTGGTCATAAAGAAACTGCCATCTGCACTTCTAGCATCTGTACTGGTTTACCGATCGAGATGAGACTGAAAATATAGTTATTCGGAGTTATGCGCTCGAGAGTCTGTGATTGACAACACAGGGGCACTCACGGTTACAATTATAGTTACAGAAACTCGAAATTATCGAAAGGCAATGCCAATTTTTTCCGGTTGCAAAATGTTTAGCGCATGCGAAAACCCTAAATAGCGAAACCATGCGAAAACCCTATCGGTCGGAATGGTACCGATATGTTCAAAAACGGACGTGTTATGCATTCATAAAAAAGAGTTATGAAAACCAGCCAACGAAACACGATCTGGGAGCATGCAGAAAATTTTCATATAACAGAGGCAAGATACCAATCACAGAATGCTGACTGCCAGATATTCCATGTAAGAAACTGATAAAATGCCAGCCGTGTATGCGAAGTCCTTATTCAGGAACTCGCACGTGGTGACGAAATTACTCTTCCTGGGAAAGTTTGTGGTGAATTGATAAAACTGTATTATCAAAATGGGATGAAGGCTATTACTGGAATTGCGTAGGCAGAATGCACTTAATGACATCGTTTGGATGCAAGATGGTGCACCTCCACATACAGTGAGGTTTGTTAAAGGGTCCTGGAACAGAATTTTGGTGATCGCATCATCTCACACCATTATCCTTTTCCATGGCCTCCACGAACCCCCAATCTGAAGTCTATGGATTTCTGGTTTTGGGGATATTTCAAATCCAGAGTTTACCCATGCAATCTGCAAACTTTGTCGGATTTAAAAGATTCTATACCACGTGAGATTGCAAACATCCCTCATGTCATGTTTCGTTCTGCGGTATTGTCCACCGTCACCCAATGCAATGCATACTTGCTTGTGATGGCAAATAATCTATCTAAATATCTAAATAAAGATATTCTCTTGTCCAATATGTGTTGTCATCAGTGATCAGTGTCTTGTCTCTGTCATGTGCAAATTTTCTGTGTGCATCCAGATCGTGTTTCGTTGGCCAGTTTTCAGAACTCTTTTTTATGTATGCATAACATGCCAGTTTTTGGACATATTTGTACAGTTCCAACGCTATTTAGGGTTTTCGCATGCGCTGAACATTTTGAAAGTGGGCGAGAGATGAATTTGACATTGCAGAAATGAAAAGAAGAACCTAAAAATATGCCACAACAGAAAAAAGCCAAAAGAAGTGGTATTGTAAAGTGGCCAAATCCAGAGGAAATTAAGCAAACTGGATAAAAGAGCAACGAGGAAAAGGAATGGCAATTTCAACTGTAAAAATTCACTTAGGATAAAAAGCATTTCCTTCTAAAATATGTAAACAGATATTATTGAAAAGAAAAAACTTCATTCATCACAGATAATAAATATGGATGAAACCCCACTAGATTTTTGACTCTCCTGCAAACACAACTGTTGATGAAACTGGTGCAAAAAGTGTATCCGTGCTCACAACAGGGCATGAAAGAATGTCATCTGCATGTGTGTTAGCTTGTGCTGCAAATAGTCACAAGCTAATGTCAATGATCATTTTTAGAAGATAAACTATTCTGAAGGAAGATTTTCCAAATGACCTAATTATTTGGGCAAACAAGAATGGACGGATATGCGAAACAATCACGCACAAGTGGTTAAAAAATGTTTGCCAGTGTTGTAAGGGATCTTTTTTCCAACCAAAAGGTACACTGATAATGGATTCTATGCACTCTCATTTACTTGAGTCAGTGAAAACCAGATGTCAAAAATTGTCTACGGCCTTAGCAATAATTCTTGATGGCTTGACAAAAATCTTACAAACATTGGATTTGTTAGGTAATAAATCCTTCAAAGCTGAAGTACAAAAGCAGTGGGAGTGTTAGATGAGTGAAGGTTTACACATGTATACCAAAAGTGGGAAAATGCATACAGCACCTTAAGAAGTTGCAAAGTGGATAGGAAGTGTATGGAAATCGTTGAAAACATCATCAATAATGTCAGGGTTCAAAGAAGCTGAAATTAATATTCCCAGATAAAGAGACTGAAAACCAAGCAGATCAGTGTAACGATCTGGAAAACTTGGACTATTTAGATCAGAAATTTGCTAAATTGTTTTAATTCAGATAGTGATCAATCAGATTTTGATGGCTTTGTATAATGTACAGTGTGCTGGAATTCTTTTTGCAGAGCAAAAGTAAAATTTAAAATTTTCTTCTGTCATTCAATTTAGTATCTCGTTAGTGCGATATTTTTTATAACATAGTATGAGTATTATGTGGACTTCTTTAGTAGGTAAATATAAGTACATTCATGAACATTAGTATATTTTCAACATTTTTTACCTATAATTTATCTTTTGAGTTATGGTTTCATTTTATGTATTTTTGCATGAAATGCACGAAAACACACTAATAAATAAACACATAGATGAAAGTACACATGCATAAAAGTGCCCAAGATAAGCTCACTGAAAAGCTCACACTGATATATGCCCATGCTCATAAAAGCCAACATTAATGAAAGAACATGAGGTTATCAGAATACATTGTATTTGCGATTGTAATTATAATAAAGAGTAATTAAATCTGATTTTTGATGTCTCAAAATGTATGTTTTTATAAACTTTTATCATTATTTTATTTGCATACTTTATTAAATAGAAAACAGGTTTTGTTACTTATTTATTAATTATTTTTTGCCATTTTTATTTACTTTGTGTGTATGTGAAAAAGAAAAATATCATTGTAAAGGTCCTCAAGAGCTATTTTTAATGTTATATGACTACATACATATGTTTGAATATTAAAAAATGGGGAAGATATTATTTAATTAAAAGAATAAACTATTTTTATAATTATAAAAATAATTTATCCTTTAAATTAAACTACTCTTATAATTTATTTTAATAGCCCCTTTTAGTTCTTGAACTACAATATAAAGCAGTATCTTTGAGAATAAAATTTTAGTATCAAAATCTTAAAAGAGAACTCTTAGTAGCAGTGATATAGTTTCATCTTTGAACTTTTAAGAATTTTGCTTTCAGAAATATTTTTTCATAAATTAAAGCTATTCTTGCACTCATCTTTGTTTATAATTAATACATATATCAGGTAATCCCATGATGATAATTTATACCTTATGGTACCAAGTATTAAATTAAGATCCTAATTTTTAAACTTTGCAGTAAATTTCCCACAGGGAAATATTTCTCTTAAAGCATACAACTCTTTTTTATTCTAATTTTATGAGAACTGCTTAACTTTCATTTTTTCTGACATAACAATCTTTTCCAAATATTTGTATATTTGCCAACTTGTAGGAATTCCTCTAAGTGCATCTGTTTTTCAATATGTTCACTTCTTTTTAAATTAACTATATACTTCAATTTTTTGAAAATTTCAAATAGGAAGCTATTTTCCAAGCACACTAGTCAGCTAAATATATCATTTCAATTTCTCAAAAAGCTAGTATGTGATATGGGCATTTCATATACTACAATGAAAAGCATAATGTGAGTTAGAAATATGGATATTTCATTACATCATTTATTTTTTGTTTAAAAATTGCTAACATTAGCAGCTATTCATATACGAGAGTTGGAACTTTAATAGTGGCAACACAGCTGAAAAAACTCTACGCAACAATACCAAAGAATATCGCGTATACCACACGTGAGCTACATACCTACCTTACCTCTCAGCAAAAAGACTCGTCCTGCCTACGTCACGCGCATGTGGAGTGACGCGAAGAACAGATCCTTGTATTAGCTTGCGGTCTAAAGTAAGTGTTGTCAGGATGTTTTCAAAACAATAACAACGATGTTGGATAAAAATTGAATGTGCCAGAGGTCGTACAGCACGACAGTGTCATCAAAGGCTTCAAGAGGCTTGCGGGGAACCTACATTGCCTTACAGAACCGTAGCAAGATGGGTGAAAGCATTCAATGAAGGACGCCAAAACGTGGCAGACATGCTGCGGCCAGGTCGTGCGAGTGTCAGCGATGCAGACGTGCAAGCTGTTGCCGCACTAATGGACAGTGATCGCCGCCAAACGATTCGTCAGCTGGCCGGACAAACAGGATTAGCGCATACGACTGTGCTGCACATTCTGAAGGAACGCCTGTCCATGAGAAAAATTGCTTTACGATGGGTTCCACATCAATTGACGGAAATGCAGAAATGGCTATGATACGATGCAGCCCGAACCCACCTGGAGCGCTATGAGTGCGAAGGAGATGCTTTTTTACGCCGTACCATTACGCTGGATGAGACTTGGGTCCGATCGTACCAGCCAGAACTGAAACGCCAATCAAACGAATGACGTCATCACGGATCACCACGACGTTCGAAATTTCGTCAGAACCCCAGCAATGTGAAAGTTATGGTGATTCTCGTGTACGACTGTGATGGTGTCATTCTAACGCATACCGTTTCCCCACAGCAGACCGTCACTGCGCAGTATTACTGCTCATTTTTGGAGCACAATCTCCGACCAGCTTTGAGAAAAAAAAGGCGAATTTTTCTGCAGAACGCTCTTCTCATTTTGCAGGACAATGCTCGGCCGCATGCAGCGCAAGCTGTGACTGCTTTGTTCAAGCGATGGGGCTGGGAAGTGCTTTACCATCCACCATACTCCCCAGATCTAAGCCCTTGTGACTATGACTTCATTCCTAAGATGAAGGAACCACTTCGTGGCACTCGCTTCCAAACTGTTCCTGAGATTCTTGCGGCAGTAGACCGGTCCATTCAAACTATCAACAAAACAGGCGCTGCTACAGGTATTCTGCGACTTCCACATCGTTGGAAACGGGTTGTACACAATGCTGGCGACTATATTGAAGGACTGTAAGACATGGTGACATGAATCCCTTTTGTATTCCTTGTAAATAAATAGTTGCCACTATTAAAGTTCCAACCCTCGTATATACAGATAAAGTAGTGATAAATATATATTACACTGAAAGTCAATTTAAAAAAAATGCTTCCGTAAGGGGCTTTCTAAGCAAAACTGGCTCATATACATATTACACTAGGGGAAATTTATGAAAATCAACCATGCAGCCAGTGCACTTGCCTAGTCTCAGCATCAGATCCAACTTCCAATATTCAATGGTCTTAACTACTGGGCCTAACATTATAAAGAAATGGTACTGTGCATTTGGACTAAACTTCTGTATCTGTTATAGTTACTGTAATTTCACACTGCATATAATATTGGATTTCAGGTGCCATTGTATACTGTTTTCTTTATGCAGCAATTAGTGAAACTCAAATAATAAAATTGGTGAAAGCCTAACACAAATGATATACTGAAGCTGCTTTGTACAGCAGATGATATGATGATGTCCATTAATAATATTAGATTATCAGCAGTTCTAACAATATTTACAGGTTAAAGCAAATATTCATATAGCTATCATAAAAGTAACTTAAAATATTAAAATCATGATTTTTTATGCTTCAAACAATAATATATAATTGTAATAATAATTGTTTGAATAATATATAATTGTTTGAGTACTTGTTATAAATACGAAATTCCTACTTGAGTTAGTAATTTAAAAATCATGTGTATTTTGTTATACTAATCAAATCTCAGAAACTGTTTGTGACACTTAAAAAATTGTCACAATATTGCTTCAAAGTTTTTTAAATGTAATTATTTCCAATCAGAATTAATATCAGAATCATATCCCAGAAATTTAAATTAATGCTGAAAAATGTTTTAGATAAAATATATTTTACGCTTTGAGGATTTGCGCTACCAATAAGAATTCTGCTTTTTTTTTAATGACATTACTTTAAAACAACTATTTCAGTAAAGGATCTTTCTAATATTTACCAAATAATTAAAAACATATTTTAAATGAATAAATTTGTTTGAAATAAAGCATATTCATTTACCTCAAAACATGCTGAAAGTAGGTAAAAATTCTAGGAAAATGAAAGTGCTTTCTATAAAAGGTAAAATGGCCATTAACACAGAAGTGCAAGTTAGAATTAGGTATATTATAAACAAATTTAGCTACAGGAAACAGAGAAAATGATTTTGTGCCATGTTAGTTTCTTGGAAACTATCTTTCGGCAAAGCAAATCGAAAATAAAGTTCATGTGCTGTGTGCTGGATGTCTGCCTGCAAATTTACAATTTCACATAAGCTTATCCTGAAAATATCCCAAATACTGTAACAGAAGAAGCTGTTTTTAGCAGTTTAAACTGCAAACATTTTCCTGTTTATAGCCATCTCTACAATGTCATATTGAGAAATGAAATAAAACTATGAGATATAAAAATAGAAAAGCATTTTTGTGAATGAAGATTAATGATTTCTTTCATACTGTTGCGTGCGTACAGGCTCGTTATATGTTGAATGCATATGTCATTGAAAAGTTAACAAAAATTTATTCTTTCCACAAGAAACAAATCAAAATGCTGAAATATTTCTTCAGACATATTACTACAATATAACAATATCTCAAATGTTAAACAGAATTCACTTCAAAACAGATAAAGTTAATCCAATCTCACAGCGAATTTGCTACAATCAATCACAGCATTAAGTAAACAGAACTAGCATTACTTAAACAGCAGTTCACTTTAAACAGCTACAACTACAACTGAGATGAGGTGTTCCAATTCGGCTTTTATAAGCTTCTTAATTATCACTAGAACAATCTCGATTTTTCTGGATGGCAACAGTAATTACGAGCTATTTATTTATTAAATATTAAATGCACGTGCTGTTTTATTTTTATTTTTCCAACATAGCTTTCTCTTTAAAAATTATATGCGTTGCATGGGGGAAAAAAAGCAATTTTAGTTACAATTTTAAATAAATAGCCAAATAAATATGAAATCCATAACATTGCCCCCTTCCCAAGGACTGCACGTCCCGGGCAGTACAATCCTTGGACAGGAAGCCAAACTTACAACTAAGGCATCAATGCAATAATAAACATTATGTTACAATAACAAAATAAACAATAATTGCAATAAGTAACTATCAGCAAATCAAATATTAACAAACGCTAAATGTAATTCAAATACCATCAAATACTGTCAAGTACAAATACTAAATACAGATACTAAATACAAAAAGGACCATGGTCTTATACTATTTACAATTATATACACTACATACTATGGCCATAGTAATGAACTAACCTGTCATAGCCATAGTAATGAGCTAACCTATCGTAATGAACGACTTTAGGTTTAGAGTTCGATAACTTACGGATCCGAACCACGACGTCGTTCAGCCTGTTTAGGTCTGTGTAAGGACCATACTAAGATGATTGTAGTTTCAGAGAAAGTCCTTTTCTACGAGTTGGATTCCATAACCACACCTTGTCTCCTTCTTTGAAACGATGTCTAATAGCTCTCGCATCGTAGAGGGTCTTCATCTCCTCCGTCACCAAGTTGATTCGCTCTCGAGCAAAGTTGCGCTTCACTTCAAACCAGGCCTGGAGATTTTGAATGTATTCCTCAGGCGATGAAGGTGCATCTGGACGGCATCCAAACAAATGATGACATGGCAGGCGAAGGTCACGACCGAAGAGCATCTGAGATGGGGAACAGCCGGTAGTCTCGTGGACAGCACTGCGGTAAGCCAGCAAACAGTGGTAACTTCTTGTCCCAGTCCTGTTGGTTTCTGGGAACCATTAATGAGAGGTTATTGAGGATGGTTCGATTAGGCCTCCCTACCATGCCATCTAACTAGGGATGTGAAGGCATCATTTGGGTTTTGTTAATGCGGAGTAGCTTGCAGAGTTCTTTGATTACAGCCGAAATAAAATTCCTTCCCTGATTGGAATGTAACTGAAGAGGCACTCCGAACCTGGAAATCCAGTGCTCTATCATCATCTCTGCTACTGTGACAGCCTCTTGATCAGGAATAGGATACGCTTCAGGCCACTTGGTGAAGTAATCAATGACAATGAGGATGTATTTTTTGCCATCAGCAGTTCGTGGCAGAGGTTCTAGAATGTCAAACACGATACGTTCAAAATCTACTCCAAAAAGGTGCTCCTACATTGTAATGTTGCAGCTTCCCTCGGCTGCATTTCTTTGGTCCTTTCCGACTTCAACAGGCATCTCAAGATTGGCACCACTTTTGCACATCATCCTTTGCATTATTCCAGTAGAAACGCTCCCAATCTCTCTGCAAGGTCTTCATTATTCCGAAGTGACCTCCTGCAGGGCTGCTATGTAGTTCTTTAAGGACATCCGGGATCTTGGGGGTAGCAGCTGCCATTGGAATGTCTTTCCATCATCCGATTCAAATTTCCAGTACAAGACGCCGTTTCAAATATGGAGTGAGTCCCATAGAGCCCAACATTGTTTTGTCATGGGACTACAGCTCGAAATGTCCTGCCAGGCAAATTTTCTATTTGAGGTCTCCATTAACTCAATTATGGGTTTAATGTCACGGTCTTCCTAGTATTTCCTGATTTCCTTGTCACTCCATGGGTCTGGATTAGTTGGTGTTGATGTTGCAATCCGTCATGCATCTGAATTAACCAGTTGGTATTTAGCTTCGACCCTGGAACAATATCGGCAGTTTTTTGGTCAAGGTCTTCTAGACAAGGCATCAGCGTTTCCGTGCAATGATCCCTTGCGAACATGGATAGTGATGTCATATTCCTGAAGTCTCTGTATCCACCTGGTTATTTGACCCTCAGGATTCTTGAAATTTAAATGCCAGGCCAATGACGCATGATCCGTGCAAAGTACGAATTTTCTGCTGTATATATGATGATGGAAATGTTGTACGGCTTTGACTAAGGCGAGCAACTCTTTCTTGATGACACAGTAATTCCTCTCCGGTTTAGACAGGCACTTGCTCCAGTAAGCCACTACACATTCTTGGCCCTCTATTTCTTCAGACAAAACAGCGCCGCCACTTTTATTACTTGCGTCCGTGTGGAGAATAAATGGTCTGTCGAGCTGAGGATACATCAGGATTGGAGCAGATGTTAAAGCTTCCTTCAGGTTCTTTAATGCATCCTCACATTCTTTTGTCCACACGAACTTTTGCTTGCTCTCTGTCAGCTTGTGAAGGGGTCTTGCGATGGAAGAAAAATCCTTCACGAATCTCCTATAGTAGGTGCAAAGCCCTAGAAAGCTTCTCAGCTGGTGGACATTTTCAGGACGTCTCCAGTCTTTAACTGCTGACAATTTTTCAGGATCCGTGCGCACACCTTCAGCAGAGATGACATGTCCGAGGTAAGTCACTTCCTGTCTGAATAACTTGCATTTAGTGGCACTCATATTCAGATTGGCTTCTTTCAGTTTCTGAAGCCCCTTTCTAAGATTTTCCAGATGTTCTTCAAAACTCTTCCCGACGATGATGATGATGTCATCCAGGTATATAAGACAGGCTTCGTAGGAAAGACCTTTTAAAACAGTCTCCACTAGGCGTTAGAATGTAGCTGGTGCATTACATAGTCCTTTTGGCATCACTGCCAAAGTCCTTGGTCCTGTAGTAAATGCCGTCTTTTCTCAGTCATCAATTTATACCTGCCAATATCCACTCTTTAAATCAAGTGTCGAGAACCACTTGCTTCCAGAAAGAGTGTCCAGAATGTCGGCAATTCTCGGAAAAGGGTAACTGTCTTTCTTCGTAACCTCGTTCAACCGACGATAGTCAACGCAAAATCTGGTTGACCCATCTTTCTTCTTCACCAGGACGACGGGAGATGCCCAGTGACTGGCTGAAGGCTCGATGACATTGCGTTCTTGCATTCCTTTAACAGTGTTCATACCTCTTCCTGTTTCGCAATCGGTAAACGTTTTGGATGTTGCTTGATTGGTGGATGATGACTGGTATTGATTCTATGTTGAGTCAAACTGGTTTGACCTTCATCAGAAGACGAACGGGAGAAAACATCTTGAAGATCTTTAATAACACGCTCGGCAGCATTCTTTTCTTCATCGTTTAATTGTGCATTCTGCAGTAACTCCGATATAATGTTGTCGGAAGACACGGGTTTTGAGATGTTACTTTTTCTTTCAACGCTGGTTACTGGGGTACATTCTGCAACCACTTCACCTTTCTTAATAACAACCGCCTTATCAGTTACATTGGCAACTCTCACCGGGATAACGGTCCCTGATAGGTCGACGAGTGCTGAGGCTATTAATACTCCTTTAGGGCTATTACAATTCTTGGGATATTCCATGACGCCGTAACGGAAATTTCTATTTTTGGCTATAGATCCAGGAAAAAAAAATTCTGTTCTTGCTGGAATTGTGATATTGTCTTGAGCTATGATTTTGTGGATAGATTTCACTCCTTCATCATTAATCCTGAATAAGGTTATGTCCTCAGAGGCAGAATGCAGTTCAATATTTTTTAAGTCTAAGGAAAAATTGTATTTCCTTAAAAAGCCCAATCCGAGTATGCAAGGATCTGTAATATCTGCCACATATGCTCTGTGGTAGTAGGTGACAGTTCCAAAGGTAATGTTCATGTTTAATTTCCCATCGATGTCAATTTTCTCGCCAGACGCAGTCTGGAGAGTAACACAGGATGGTGTCCAAAGCAGCTTATCTCTAAATCACTGAGCTAAATCTTTCCGAATGATGGTAACAATAGCTCCTGTGTTGATGATCATATTGCACCCATTACTGTTGCTACTCACTGCAGAAATCTTGAGAGCTTTAAAACAGGGTTTTTCACTACCGCTCAAACTCCGCTCCCCGCTAAAGTCATTAATTTGCTTCCTGCGTCGTTGCTGCAAAACGATCTTATTTTCCGTGCTGTGGGGTGTTCGGCAGTTCCTTTGTACATGGCCTTCAGCTCCGCAGTTCCAGCATTTTGGTTTCTTGTAACTCCTTTTCCATCTTATGACATTTAATTGTCTGTTTATGACATTTAATTGTCTGTTTATATGGCCCGTCTTATTTTCCGTGCTCTGGGATGTTCGGCAGTTCCTTCGCATGTGCTCTAAAGCACTGCAGTTCCAACACTTTACGGTCGGTTTCTTGTCACCAATATACTGCTGCAAGGCATTCAGTTTTCTTTTTAAATCATCTAAATGAGCCATCAATTGATCTACTGGCTCGTGGAATCACACATCTCTGACTGGGTAGCGATCTCTACGAGTTGCTTGCTGGACGCCTCGAATTTCATGGAGTGCACTAGAGAGCTTTTTATATCTTTCACATGCACCACTCTCAGAGCTTTCTGTATTTCAGGATTCCAGATGCTGTTGATGAAGTACTGCTGGGACAGGACTTCCCTTGTTTCCATCAAGCACTCTGAAAAAGCGTGGTGGGATAGCTTTTCAACATCCATGGCAAGCTCCTGGAGTGTTTCCGTAGGCTTCTGTTGACGGGACTTTTATTGAAGCCTACTGTAGTCTTTCAAAATTTCTCCCCGAAGCGCAGCTCCAATTTCGCCGGAGTGAGCTTCGAAACCTAGCCTTTTGCTTTCGGGAAGAGTCTGCACGATATCCGCTGCATATGCTTTCAGAGAAGCAGCGACATGACAGGCGTTAGCTTGTGAATCCCATCCGTTTGCTTCCACCACTATTGAGAATTGTGTCTTATATACTTGCCAAGATGTCTTCCCATCAGACATGGATAACTTCAGGGAGGAACAAGGAGGTACGGATAAAAATTTAAATCCAGCAGAATTGCTTCCTGCTGTCGCTATGCATTTCTTTAAGGTGTCCACTTCTTTGGCGACAGCAGCAAAAACCCTCTCTTCAATTTGTTCTTGGATGGTAGAAACTGTTTTGTCACTTTGTTGCTCCACTGCAGAAACTCTTTCTTGAATTTTTTCAACTTTGTCTTCAACTGTGTCTATTCTTCCTTCCATAGCCTCGAATTTATTTTCTATTACACAAGTAATTTCTCTTTTCATTTCCTCTTGACCTGCTTCAATCTTGTCTTGAGCAGCCTTAATTTCTTCCTTAACAGATTTCATCTCTTCTTTCACTGAATCTTAGCCAGCTTAAATTTCTTCCTTAAATGCAGCAAAGGCTGCCGTAAATTGCCTTAATTGTTCTTCCACTGCTCTAGTTAATGGCATTCAAAATTCCAATTTCTGACACCAAAAATTGTCGTGCGTACGGGTTCATTATATATTGAATGCACAAGTCGTAGAAAAGTTAACAAAAATTTATTCTTTCCACAAGAAACAAATGAAAATGCTGAAATTTTTCTTCAGAGATATTAGTACAATATCATAATATCTCAAACGTTAAACAGAATTCACTTCAAAACAGATAAAGTTAATCCAATCTCACAGCGAATTCGCTACAATCAATCACAGTAAACAAACAGCATTAGTAAACAAATTTGCTTTAAACAGCTACAACTGCAACTGAGATGAGGTGTTTCAATTTGGCTTTTATAAGCTTTTTAATTATCACTAGAACAATCTCGATTTTTCCGGATGGCAACAGTAATTACGCGATATTTATTTATTAAATATTAAATGCACGCGCTCTTTTATTTTTATTTTTCTGGCGTAGCTTTCTCTTCAAAAATCATCTTCGTTGCACAGGAAAAGAAAGCAATTTTAATTACTGTTCTAAATAAATATGCTGAATAAATATGAAATCCGTAACAATACGGCATATAACCTGGTTTAAAAGTAATACCAATAAAGCATTTTTTAGTTAGCATAAGTAAGTCTTTTCAGATACATAACACTTCAAGAATTAAGAGAATTAGAAATATTACATTAAAACCATAAAAATATATTCTGATATTTGATTACACAACATCTCTCCCATTTTTTAAAATTGAAATGTGTATAATTAGTCTTTGCCATATAACGTTAAAAACAGCTTTTGAGGAACTTTATAATATTTTTCTTTTTTAGATATATACAAAATAATTAATTAAAAAATAATAAATAAATAACATTTCTAGATTTATCTGAAAAATAATAACTTATTCATTAACCAGAAAGCATAGCAGCTTGTTTTCAACTTGAAAAATACACAAATAAAATACATACACAGACATATTTTTGAGACATCAAATTCAGACTCATATACTCCATTTATTATAATCACAAACATAAATACATTTTACATTGATAAAAACCATGCATCCTTTTCTTACCATGGGCTATCAGAGAATCCATGGCGATAATGTTAATAGAATTATTTCTGATAACAAAATGTCTTTTATAATGACAAGACACAATTTTTTAAAAACTTAATCAGTGTGGAAGAAAATCCTCTCTTAATGGCATCAAATAACCGAGTTTCTGAAAAAGTAGATTTTCCGAAGAACAAACTAGTAATGAAAATATTAATAGAAAAAAAGTAATGAAATGTACAAAAAAAAACTAAAATTTAGAATTTTTAAAAGCACTGTAAAAAGCTGGAAAATTAATATCATTAACTAAAGAAGAATAATTTCTTTTCATTGAAAGAAATCCAGTTTACTAAATGAAAAACATTATAGAAAATTTTTGCAGATCCAAAACCTAAATTATGATTCCAATTTGGATCAGCTATCAAAAATTTGTTTATTTCACATTTTTGTATCCATGATTCATGTTCCCTAACCAGAAATTCCGATACCTCTTTCAATTTGGTTCATATATGTCACACCACATTCACCTGATATGCTAAAATTCCACAAGAATTAAAATTAAAAATGGGATATTTAAAGTTTAACAATGAATTTTACTGATAAACAAGAAAATGACCTGAAAGATGAATTTATGGAGAATCTGAATAATTTTGTAACTGACAAACACTAAATAGCTGTTGAATAAATAGAGATACATTTTACTAAAACACTATCGCATGTTTCTGTTTAAATGTACATTTTGTCAGCTAAACAGATTTTCTCCAAATGAATGATGAATAAATATGTTGTCACTGTCACTAAATGTCTGTGTTGACTATATATCCCTGTTGGCTAAATGCCTTGTCAGCTAAACTTCTGTGTTGGCTAAGTGTCCTGTCAGATAAAGGTCAGTAAAGTGTCACAGATCCATTTCAATAAAGCAGTAGTACACCATACTAGAGTTTTTCACAAAAATGAAAAGCTGGCATCAGTTTATAATGAATGAACATTAAAACTTAATTTATGCTTTAGTATTATCACTTTACTAACCAAAAGTAAAATTTAGAACAAAGAATTTAATATATATATATATATATATTGAATTCTTTGTGTATATATATATATATATATTAATAGTAAATTAAAATGAAATAAAATTCGGAACATAAATTAAGTTTATTTCCTAAAAGTATAAAGATTTATCTATTTCTGTCTTTGGGAATAGGTTACAAAAACTGCACGAACGCGAATGAAGGCAACAATTAAAAACACAATCGTTAAAAGAAAACTACAGAACTTGAGACATTACGATATAAATTGCAAAAAAAATTATTTTCTCTATTTAATGCTTTTAAATGTTACCTTCATTCGCATTCACTCTGTTTTTGTAACTTTTTCCTGGAGATGGGAATAGGTAGACCGATAAAAATATATTTAAGGGTGCTCCTAGGAGAAAATTGGCGATTGGCCAGCAAGGCACAATTTCAAGATGGTCGCTACACAAAACCAAAATAACAAGTCAACAAATTGCACAAACTTGGTGTCCATGTACACATTGATTTATTTTCACTTAAAAAAACATCAGAGAATCACATAAACTCGGTACAGTGCACTCCCATGACTTTAACCATGTATACATTGATCTATTTTCACTTCAGGACAATGATGACATCATACAATGTTAAAACAAAGTTCCTCATCACCAAAACTGAACAAAATTTATAGCCAATCAAAGCTCAATAAACTGCATTTTAAGTCACACAATAAAATAACATAAAAAAGGAAATACATCTTATCACACATACGCACTACAAAAAGTAAAGGTTGGAATGCGCTTTAGCCCACTGCTTGGCGGCAATTGCTTTTGAATGAGCAATAAACGTGCCAACATGGGTAACTCGCTGATGTTTTTCTAAGTTAAAACGGAACGCTATGCAGATGGCATTTTCTTGTAATTTATTTTCGTTATTTTAGCTTATTTTGTTGATTTGTGTACGTTGCCTACATTGCGCAATTCGCTGAAGTTTTTCTTAAGTTTAAAAGGAGCGCTGTGCATATGGCATTTTCTTGTAATTTATTTTCATTATTTTAGCTTATTTTGTTCATTTGTGTACGTTGCTTACATTGTGCAATTCGCTGAAGTTTTTTTTAAGTTAAAACGGAACGGTGTGTTCATGGTATCGTTTGTAATTTTAATGCCCTTTTAAAAAAAAATCCTTTCTTCGATGCCATTTTGGTTACGTTTTCGCGGAGCGTGTCGGGAAGGTTATGTAACGGCATAAAATGTGTAATTATGGAATAAAACGTGTAACGCAACGGCATAAAATGAGTAACATAAAATGTAAATAATTAATTTAAACCTAATTGACAAATATTTTAATGATCATAATGTTCGTTTTGCATATTATTTTATTATCTTTTTGTGGGAACAGTTTCCATACTAATTTATGCTTCAGAATTCTATGTTTTGTTTACAATAGGTTTTCGCGGAGCGTGTCGGGAAGTTTGCAATTGCAAAGACGTTTCGCAGAAATGCGCCGAATTGGCGATTTTCAAAACATCGCCAAGCAGTGGGCTAAAGCGCATTTTCACCAAAGTAAATATCGACTTACCATATTTAGAAATTTCTGTGGCACAAAAAATTCCTTAACAGCATTCAAAAACTTTCTAAAATTATTTGAACTAAAGTATGCATACTGCTGTCACCACATAAATTCACAAAAATAAGAGTCAAAAATATCTTTAAGTAGTGCTGGATTGTCAGTGGCATTTCTTCCACGAACCTTTCTTGCGACAAACCCATTCAAAGCCATATGAACAATCTTTATGTTCGACCATACATATTTCCTTCGTACAAACAGGACACTTATAATGACTACTAAGTAAACCTTCATTTATACACCTTAATGCTTTTTTTCTTTTTCAATTAATGCTTTTTTTTTTCCTTTTCATTCCAAAATCGTAAAGAAATTTCACATTAATCTCACCATATACACTCATTTTATAGTGTACAGCACAAAATAAGCAACATACTTCCTACCTGTCATCCAACGCATAAATAAGCCCTTACAAATACTTTCCCATCAATCAAATTCACCACAATCATGCAACTAATCACATCATAATAAGGTTTCCATAACATTCAACTACTCAGGTTACCATAAATGAAATAATTTGGCGATAAATGAAATAACAACTTCGTAATAATCCAAGGGGCAGCCTAAAATACAGACTAACCAGAAAAGCTTTACAATTTTAGGAATTACATTTATATCTAATTTACATTCCAACTTTTACTTCTTTTTAATTTACAATCAATTTATTATAATATAGCAGCTTCAGCACAGATTTGTCTTTTCGCTTTTTATTTGTTACTGCTTCAACAATGACTATTCTTAAGAATATATAAAAATTATTTTATACGTACGCTATTTGCTTGCATAATGGAAATACTGCCTCTGGTAGGAAAAGAGAAACGAATCGACCTCTCAAACAGTTCAAGATCTGAACGACCTACAATAAAATTTATCTTTCAAAATAATAAACAAATTACTCAATGAACAAGAAATACAATAATTCATAGCATATATGAAAAGAAATTGCATTCATAAAAGAAGAAATGCATTATACATCACACAGTCATAATAAAACTTTGCGTTCAAGAAATTAGTAACATGATTTAATAAGAAAATCTACTTCATGTGGTTTAATAAGAAAAGTCTATGCACTTAATTTGAGACAGAAGGATCCAGTACTTTTGCTATGTGGAGAAATTAGGGCTACATAATTCTTTTTGAAATGCATAACTTTTTGGTATGTCTTTGCTACAACAGTAACCAACCATATCTGGTGATTTTAGATTTGCACCAAATCTCAGCTATAATTTTGTCAAGCTTGTGAAGCACAAATGTGAAAGTAAACAACAAAATATATAATAACAACAATAATATTCACATGTCATTTTTCATGACACATGTTATGTCTCATATGTCCTTCCCTAAGAACATTTTTAAGGATCCTTATCCATATTATTTTATCAGATGAAATTGTTCCAGTCAACTGCAAAACTTTCACACGTATTAAGCTGTTTGTTATATCATTTCACAGATGCCAACTCCTCTGCCCAAGATTGCATAACTCTAATAGTAGTGACAAACGATATTCTGGAACCGCTGAACCAATTTCCAAAATGGAGGTCCTTCTTCTTTTTTCAATTTTTAACATTGCACCTCCAAATGGTTTCATCGTTAATATAAACTTTCATGTTGTGGCCATTTTCACATACTTGTTCATCAGATAAAAGATCTCTTTTTTGAAAAACTGATATGGCATCCACCCCATTACTTCGTAAATTTAAGATTGTTTACATCATATTTGCAATAAAAAGAAATGAATATCTTTTTAAACAAATAATACAAATTTGAAAACCTCATAAAATATGAATACTAAAGAACATGCGGCGAGAGCAAAAATGTAGCATGATGCTATTATATGATTACGTGGCGAGGTAAAAGAACATGCAGCCAGTGCTAATATATGACCCCGTGACGAGGTATAAGAACACATGGCCAGATTTTGGCAAGATATCTCTGTTTATTGGCAATTCAAACTTGGGGGCTGCTATAACAAAGAAGCAGTGGTTTATTTTAATAAGACAATGTCCATTCCAATACTGTAGCTGCAAAATGTACTTCAATGTATTAACCTGCTTTATGGCTAGTGAGATCATCTGATTTATCTTTTTTTTTTTATTTATCAAGCATGTTTGAGAAATTATTGGATATCAACTACATGCTAGTCTGCAACTAATAATGCCTATTTTCGGTTTAATTGCTACAATGCAGCAATCATGTCATTCCATGTTACAAAACAACCTCGGTTACCTTAAACTAATGTATGCATTTCTGGAAACTAATATATGCATTTTTGGATATGTACATTCAACATCTTAGTGATTACAATAATTACTGATGTAAAGAAAATTCAAATTTAACTGTGCACACGCAATATAAGTCACAACTTTGTAATTTACATGAATTCAATAAATCAGACAATAAATGCTGTTATGAAAAATAATACAGATTGCTGCATTTCAGACAATAGTCATTTATCGTTGTCTGCTATTAGAATTACTTCATTATTTTCTACTAGATGTATTGAAAAATGCATACTTTATATATCTTGTTTGGCCACCGCAATACTATGGAACAATTAATGGTGTGCTTTTGACTTTTAACAAACAAGCATAAAAACTAATTCAAATTAATGCTTATGAATCTCATGAATTAAATTGCTTTTTACTTTTTTATAGATAATTTTTAATGATTTCTATATCTTCTAGAAATATTTGCTTTAATTCTCTTCTGTGGGACCTAATAATTGATTTTCTTTTATTCTTTTTATAATGTTTATGTTACATTTAAACTGTAAAGTATGAAGTCTTCAATGATTTCAGTGAAGGATAATAACCCTAGATAGGAACAAGATTTCATATTATATGTGTATTTAAATTGAATTTTTATATTTGTAAAATAAAATATTTATTGTCTATTTCTTAACATTATACACATTTTACTTTCATTTTTACAGGCAAATTTTCTGTGTACAAATATTTCTAAAGGAAGGAAAAATGTATGCTATAATGTATAGTAGAAATAGTCACTTATCCAGATATCTAGTTTGCAGATAATTAAAATTTTTATGCTATATCATAACTGTTTTTGTCAGATTGTTAAGACCTTATTGGGTTCACCAATAAGGTAATATAAGCGAAGTTATAGATGTTCACATTCTTTATTTAATTATTTTATTTTTTATATTAATTAAGGCTAACTTGACGGCAATCTGCCTATGCGAAGGAATGCTTTCCTAGAGTCTTTTTAAGGGAAAGTAGTTGATGTTTATTTTACACATTAGGAAACCAATGAAAACTCCCTTACAGATAATCCATTTAATGGGATTTGAACTACTAGTGGATTGAATTACTAGTGTTCAGCAATCTTACCATTGGCTGGCGGAGCTCTTTTTCTTTAAAAACCCTCAATAATGAACAATAGGAGCATTTTACAATTTTGTAATTGGAAAGAATTATTGCTGTTCTTTGAGCTTTGCATTTGAAACACTAAATTTTATGAGTGCTGCATTCACAAGTTTTTCAGGTTTATTTTCCTGCTAATTTTCATTTATTTAATTCCAAAAGGATAATGTTAATAATACTAAAAAAGTATAATCAGTCATATATAAAATAGTATAAAAGGTGAATTGCCAGTGTTTGATAGATTTAGCATATGGCCACATGCCAAGAAGTATTACAAAAGTATACATTTAGGTATGCATATATACTGTAGTATGCATACATGTATGTATGCATAAAGGTATTAAACAAAGTACCATACTGATAAAAAAGTGGATATTAAAAAAAAATAAATATTATTCTTTCGGAATGCCAGATTTTTATGAATTTAAAAATATATTTGGATTTTTTTGTAGTATTTTTTAATCTTAGTAATATTAAAGCAGAGAAGTAAGCAACTAATGATTTAATTAAGTATGCTGGCAAATTTTGCATTAAAATTATTCTTTATTACTAAATATTGCAATATTCGTCGTTACTAAAAAACAGAGATTTAATTATAAATAAAACGTTAAGCAAAAAATATGGGGCGGAAATGTGAAATTAAAATTACAAAATATAGCTCGAAAAACTGCAAAGAAGGGAATGGAAGAAAGAAAGAGCATTGTTTTAGAATAAAGATATTAAACTATACTAAAATATATTCTTTCCTTGATTTCGAGCATTTTGTGACTCAACAGTATTAGAAACTGCATTGTTTCGTTTTAATCATGCAAAAATCTGCATTGATTTTATTAGTTATTTAGAAGTATAAACGCTAATCAACAACGCCCAGATTATCATTACATTAAATCAATACACTTGCCTATACGAAGATTCGCTAATTGTAAATTTGCATACATTTACATAATTATATGCATATTAAAATAATTTTAGATTTACTGATTTAATTTTTCCAAACTTGAAAGAAGAAAGGTGGGGAAGACGACGCATTCAGATAAATATCACCTTTTAAATCAGTTATAATTCGATAAAGTCAGTAATTAATTAGCATTATTTCAGTCTTACAGCTATCACTGGAAAAGAAACTTCAGACAACCTTAAAGTATCAGCTGCAAGAAAACTTAACGAACAAACATCAACGTATACAGAGATCAATGTTGTACCCAGTAAGTCTTTCTGCCCTTAGACAAGCATTTCATAGAGGAAGTTACATTGCTGGACAGAGTATAAGGAGAAAGTAGTATTTTTTTAAGTGATATTCTTTTGCATTTCAATCAATTTTGAAACATATTTGGATTTTTTTGTATATTTTTAACCTTAGTACAGCGTTAAATATTAAAGCGGAGAGGTAAACAATTAATGATTTACTTAAGCAATCAATCTAGCAAATTTTGCGTTAAAATTATTCTTCATTATTAAATTTAGCAATATTCGTCGTTACCAAAAAACAGAGATTTAATTAAAAATAAAACGTTAAGCAAACAATATGGGGCTGAAATGTGAAATTAATTTACATCGAAAACTCGGTCAACAGGCTACTTGGGCTCGTGCAAGGCCAACTAGATTTTACAGACCTGCTCTAAGACTACTATATATAATACATCTGTAGTACCTCTATGGCTGACGAGTCAGCCTGTATCTCTAGTAGCTCTGGATTCCGAGCATGGACGCCGTATGTGACGGTCGCTCGTTTGACGAGCTCCCGGCAACTCAGCCGAATATTGGGATTTATGCGAAAATTCAAATCATATGGATATGGAAAGTGATGCGAATGATGGATTAAGGGATAAAGCTCCCACTGTGCATTCCGTGACGTCGGAAGACAAGCAAATGGATCTTATAATCAATTTCTACGACATGAAGCAGCAGTTCGAGGCCATGAAGCGGCAGAAGAGCCTGATGAAAAAGACTCCAACGCCACTTGATCAAGCCGGATCTACTTGACGCAGCTGGTAAGAAGCTGTTTTTCAAAATCAACGATAACGCCAATTTATTAGATATCCCCATATTCCACCTTCCTGCGACTAGGGATGAATTTTTAAGTATTTTAGAGACTGAGCGTTTGGCCAAGATGGCGGCCGCTCAACCTGCAGAAGATCCCCCTCACCACGAGGAGAAACGTGCTACGCACGCGGTCAGGGGAAAACCTCTTCAGACTACCTCTGCGCGCAAGCGCAAAAATCAGACAACCGACTCCGAAGGTTTCATAGCCTATTATTTTCATCTAACGATCGATTTGGCAACTAATGATAATTCAAATTCTGCAGGTAACTCTATTCAAAATTCTAAATCAAATGAAAATTCAAAAAATGCTACTCTCAAGAAAAGGGAGAGGATTAATAAATTCAAAAGAATTAAAGAGTCGCTGATAAATGACTCTGATAAGGATCACTCGGCTATTGCAGCCACAAACGAGGGAGATAACAATTCTGAGCAGGCACGAAACGTCCTCCCCACCGCAGTCTGGGATTCCGGCTATTCACCTCAAGAGCAGCAAGAATTGGAAGACGCAAGTGTCTTTCTTGAGGGAAATTTCCCCAAATTTACGGAGCATACTGACTGGTCCATATCTGACATTATTTGTTCAAACAGAGCTGGAATTCAGGGAGGTTATCAGCTGGATGAAGCAAGCCGTCATCCAGTTGAAGACTTTTGATTTGAAACAAGACTGGCCAGTCAAAATTGTTGTCAGAGGCCTCCTTGTTTAAACTAACACCGAGGACGTCAAAGAAAAAATTGAGGCGATGGGATTTAAGGTGCATCGCTGCGTTCGGCTGACTCAGCCAGGCTCCAGACACCCTATGCCACTTGTATACGTACAAGTCATCCCACACCCTTTCTTCGATCATCTGTTCGCCGTCACTGACATGTGGGGCACAGAGATCAGCATTGAGCGTTATCGCGGCCGCAAGGGCCCTACTCAGTGCTTTCGGTGCCAGGGCTTTTTCCATTCTTCGGAACTCTACACCTTACCATTCTGTTGTGTCAGATTCTCTGGACCCCATTGGACACGTGAGTGTACCAAAGGTTTAGATGTACCAGCAGCTTGCTGCAATTGCGGTGGAAATCATCCAGCTTCTTATCGTTCTTGTCCTCGATTCCCAGGTAATAAACGGGCTCGTGGCAAAAACACCACGCTTAAAAATAGGGCAGCTGCGCAGACAGTCCCCGCAGGGTTCTTCTAAGCCCATGGTAACCGCTAAGACAAGACGTCTCATGCCTGCTCCCTCAAGCAACGTCAATTCACCATCTTATGCACAGATGGTGAAGAACACCACCGAGCACGGATTCAAATCCCCGAATCCAAGACTGCCGGTTGCAGAAGCCTCTGCAGTCCCAGCAGTATCAGCCACAGCAGAGTGTAGCAATGATTCAGAAGATATCTTCTCTTCTACACTAAAACGCTTAATTGAAACCTTCCGCGACCCTGCGGTAGATAAGCATATTCTGCTTCTCGCCTTCAAAAAAAGCATGGCCAAAACCAAGGCAAGCAGATGCTTTAATGAGGGCATTTTATTCGTATGAAAGCTATACTGAGCTTTCAAATTAATTTGACCTATTTTAGACCCATGTCTTCTGTTTTTCAGTGATGAAGCTCTATATAACGGCCTAAAATTCAATATTTTACGAAATAATAGTTCATTTACCACCAGAGAACTAACCATTGGTACATGGAATGCCAATGGCCTAACATAAAAAATTCACGAAGTACGTGATTTTGTAGTAGAGCACGATATTGACGTGTTTTTAGTCCAAGAGACTCCAGGGAATACTCCCAAAATTAGGAATTATGACATTTATTGTACTAACAGGGTGTCACAGAGCAGAAATCCCAGTGGTGGCACTTGTATCTATGTGAAGCGTTCTTTAAGGCATCACTTGATACCGTCCCCTGATATAAATATTTTGGAAGCGACTATAATCAAAATTTTCTCCTCCGCTGACAATAGTTTCAGCTTAGTTACCTCCACAATCAACAGCATGTGGAAGGTCTTCTTTTCCTGTCAGTGATTTTGATAAACTTTTAAATGTTTCAAATCACCTAATACTTGCTGGTGATCTAAATTTACGCCACACCGCATGGTTTTGTCCGAATAGGAACAGGTATGGCATTAGTCTAAATTCATGGTGCCAGAGTAACCATGTACAGATCATAGCTCCTACTCTCCCGACTTACTACCCTGCAAGAGGGTCCCCCGCAGTTCTTGATCTGGCTGCATTTTATAGTATATTTTTTCGGCATAAAATTAAAGTGATTCAGGACTTGGATTCTGATCACTACCCTGTTTTGATTACCCTAGATGTTCAAAATCATTACTCAAAATTAGAGGAGCAAGTCTCAACAAATTGGGACAATTTTAGATTTATTTAGGAAAAAACTACACTCCCTCCCACCGAAATTTCCAGCAATTCGGATTTCGACAGGCATATTAAAAGTCTGGAGTCTTTATTAAAAGAAGCGAGAGCTGCGGCTTCGAAACCAATTAAACACCCAGGTGTTAGACTCCCACCTGAGACTAAATTCAAAATTAAGCAGCGGAACTACTTGCGAAGAATTTGGCAAAGGACACGCGATCCCAGTATCCGTGCCCAGTTTCGCAAGATACAGAACTAGATAAGGACTGAAACCCGCTTGTTAAAACAAGCGGAGTGGAAAACATACATTGAGTCCCTAACGACTGAAGACAAATCGATTTGGCGCGCAGCCACCCGATTACGCAAACATAAAATAGCCATTCCGCCCCTTCAAACGGCCGATGGCGCACAGATAGCCTACACAGACTCAGAAAAGGCAGAAGTCATTGCTGACAGCCTTGCAACACAATTCACACACAATAACGACTCCTACTGTAATCGTCCGGTTACACAGGGGCGCATACAAGCACGGGTTAAAGATTTGTTAACACAACCTATCACTTCTGAACTCAGACCTACGGACCCTACTGAAGTTATGGTTTTCATAGAAAAATTTATACCTAACAAGGCACCTGGCATAGATTCTATTTCGAATCGCATGATCAAAAACTTCCCCGTAATGTTTATCGTTTGGATCACGGTACTTATTAATTTAATGGTCAGGAGAAGCTATTTTCCCGACTGTTGGAAAATTGCCGCAGTCGTCCCATTCCAAAACCGGGACAAAATTTAAACTTACTCGTCAATTACACACTTATAAATCTGTTATCTTTTCTCTCAAAGATCTATGAATTTGTCTTACTTAATCGCCTGAATGAATTCTGTCGGGATCAAAATTTATTAATCCCGGAACAATTCGGCTTCCGACCTAAACACTCCACAGTACACCAGTTATTACGTGTAGTGTAATTCATTCACGAAGGCTTTCGTAAGCGACAGAAAACTGGTATCGTCTATTTAGACGTCTATTTGGCCTTTGACAGGACTTGGCATGATGGAATTTTATACAAGTTCATGCGGCTTGGTTTTCGGCTCATCTCATTAAAATTATTAACTTGTACTTGGTCGGACGCAGTTTCCGGGTGCGAGTTAACCACGAATTCTCCTCTCCCCGTCCAATCTATGCCAGCATAGCCCAAGGTAGTCTCCTAGGACCGTCAATCTTTAACCTATATGTAAATGATATTCCTAAGGCCCCAAATATCGATCTTGCATTATATCCATCATTTCACAGCATTCCAACACCCTCCAGGTAATCTCACACTTGCAGAGTTACCTTTCAGCCTTAGAACTCTGGCTCGGTCTGTATAAAATCAAAATTAATGTCGCAAAATGTGCTGCCACTATGTTCATCCGAAGAAATATTCCAAGTTTACCTAATTTAATCCTCTTCGGTGAACACATTCCCTGGGTGTCTTCTTATAAATATCTAGGTGTTTTACTAGATTCAAAATTATTTTGGCAGCCTCACATTCAAAAAATTATAGCGAATACGACAGCTGTCAAATCCAATTTACGCTTCTTCTTTGCTAGAAATAGCGACCTGTCAACTGAAAACAAAATCTTGCTCACCAAGTCTATGATAAGGTCTGTTCTTACTTATGCGTGTCCCATCTGGGGCCCATCAGCACTGACTAACAAAAAACATGTCCAAATTTTTCAGTCAAAATTGCTTAGGCAAATACTTAAAGCTCCGTGGTTTGTAAGGAACGAAGAGATTCATAATGATCTCAAAATTATGCCCATCAATCGCTTCATACAGCGACTTTCGGAAAAAATATTCAACATGTTACTAATCCTGTGCTTCATATGCTATCTGTATACGATCCTTCAGTTGCTTCCTCCAGGAAAAGACCCAGATCGGTTCTTAATCCGAAGTATTCTGCACTTCACTTCTTCACGGGCCAGGTATGAGCACATGGAAGACCATGTGAATATCTACCTCTCGTTCCTTAACCCCCCGCCTCTAGAGTTTTTTTAATGCACAAAGCATTAACCTGAGGAACCTGCATTAATGTTTCTTTAATAAGAAACCTTACAGTCGAAAAAAGACATTTAAACTTTAAAGGCCATTTTCATATTATTATTATCAATGCTTAATAGCGTATCTTAAATTTTAACTGTTACTGATAACATCTCTATTCTTCCCTTAAGAACGAAACTTCTCCCTCCCAGCTGATCACTGGAAGAACTACTTTTTCGACCTGTAACCAGGTACCCCCTTCCGCCCTCCCTTGAAGAACGCGCATCGGAAAAAGTCTTCGACCTCTCCCTGCGTATTCCTCTACTCTGACGTATGCAAAAATGATTATCAAGGTTCAAGGAAACTTCCACCTTTTATTTATCTAATCTAAATGTATGTATGATGACTGCTCCTATCTAAATTATTCTGGCCCTTTCTCGGCGCAAATTTAAGACCTTCTTAGTTTTTACCTTTTTTGTCTCAGTGTGAAGGCACTTATTCCTAAGTCTTTTGGCTTTTCAAAATTTTTACCTTATTAGACAATCCCCTCTTTTGATGATAATTTTAATTCTGTGATGATGTGGAGGTAAAGGCGTAATTGCCTATGAACTCCGTAAATTGCACTTCCTTGATCCTTGATCCTAGTAGCTCTATCCTGCTCCAATCTGATGATCACATGATCTGACGTCATGGTCTGAGGCTTTCAATTTTGTTAGTTGAGCTTGCTTTTCCGTAGGACTGGTGCTAGTGAGATAATTGTTTACATGTGCTTTTTGGTCTGAATTTTTTTTTTTTTACCGGGAAGTAAAATATTACATTGTGAATTCTGTTAATCTTCCGTAAATGGGGTGAGAGCCATACTTAGCGAGGGTTTTTTTAATTGGCGCGATTTTGATTTGGTTGTGGTTTCTGGCTGGCGTATTTTTATTTCCTCCCTAGGAAACGCAACTCGGGACTAATTTGGCGATTTACGAGGTTGAAGTCTTCCCGAAATTGTGACGAAGTATGGCTAGCGCATGCGCAGAGAGGGACGAACTATCATCGGGGTGTGTATTCTGTAATTTCGGCGTTTATGCATATGTCAAATATAATTACTGAAGCAGCAAACTTCATGTATGATTAGCGAGGTTATTAAGTATAGAAAAGCGGAGGTTCCTTTTTCAACAAAGTGTACTTGTGCAGCTTTATTTACGGTTTGACTACGTGACGAGCTATTGGCAATTATTGGCGCTGCAAATGCTCAACTTGACAGCAAAGCTAAAATACTAGGTATACACGAAAAAACGCCTGTAAGCTGAGAATGAGTTTATAGGATATGATAGCAATGTAGATGACAGCAATTTTTTTCGGCTTATGGAATGCTTTAGTTATACGTACGTTGTCTCAGCACCAGTGATATTACAGCATTGCTGTAAATTTGTGAGATTTAGTAAACCATGATATTTAATAATGAGTATTCATGGTTGAGAGGGAAAAACAAAATGATAATCATTCTTTCCAATTTAATAATGACTGTTCTTAGTTTAGCTTACACAGTTCAGTATTAATAATTCTGTAGCTATAATATGTATTGTAAGTATTTAGCTATCAAATAGTTAAGATATGTTTTGTTTCTTATTAATTATCAAGTGGATCAATAAAAATTTGTAATTTATTTCAATTTAAGAGTTTAACTCATTTCATATTCTACACCGCTGGCCACCGTAAATGCAACACCCTGAAGGAAGCACGCAAATAACATGAAATTTACAACATGCATTAGAGGAGGTGAGGTATGCAAATCAATAGAATTTCAGTGCAGACCCACATCACGCGCGCCTGTGGTGCTATTTAAGGCTTGGAGCGCTATTTAAGGCTTGGAGTTTTCGACGATTTCAAGTTCGGCAATTGTGTTTTTCTTCTGGTTTTTTCAAAAAAAGATCAATCATGCCTCGTGGTAAACAGCGATCATCGTTTGATCAAGTATCCGAGCTCGAGAGAGGAAGGATAATGGCTCACCGTGTGTGTGGATTATCTTTCAGGAAATTGGTAGTCGTGTTGAACGAAATCAAACAACTGTAATGCGGATATGTGACCGTTAGGTGCAGGAGGTTACGACGGACCGACGTGTTCGATCGCATCCACCTCAGTGCACCACTTCACGAGATGACAGAAACATAGTGCGCATGGCAGTGACAGACCGCTCAGTCACATCACGAACCATAGCACAGCACATTCAGTCTGTAACGCATCATCCAGTGTCTGCGCGTACCATTCGACGCCGTTTACAGTAGAGTGGGCTGTCCGCAAGACGTCCATTGCTTTGTCTACCCTTGACGCAGAACCACAGACGTCTCCGCCCCCAATGGTGCGATGAAAAAAGGATGTGGATGGCAGAATGGAATGAAATTGTCTTTACAGACGAGTCACGCTTCTGTCTGCAACACCACGATGGTCAGATTCGAGTCTGGAGACACCGTGGAGAGAGGATGCTGAACAGCTGCGTTATGCACCGCCACACTGGTCCTGCATCGGGTATTATGGTATGGGGCGGTATTGGGTATCACTCTCGCACTCCTCTAATATGCATTCCCGGTACTTTAAACAGCCAGCGCTACATCTCCGATGTGTTGGAGCCAGTTGTCCTTCCTTACCTTCAGGGCTTGCCCACAGCCATGTTTCAACAGGATAATGCGCGACCACACGTGGCACGCATTGTCCAAGGGTTCTTCGTCAATCGCCAGATAGAACTACTTCCCTGGCCTGCTCGCTCTCCGGATCTTTCGCCGATAGAAAACATGTGGTCTATGGTTGCTGAACGATTGACCCATATTACATCCCAAGCTGCCACACCAGATCAACTTTGGCAACGTGTGGAAGCTGCTTGGTCTGCTGTACCCCAAGAACACATCAAAGTCTCTTTGAATCAAAGCCCAGGCGTGTGGCAGCGGTGATCTCCAACAATGGTGGCTACTGATTCTGGAAGGAACCACACTTCACAGAAGTCTATAAATTTAATCGTTTGATACTTGGACAACATGTTATCTACTAAATACATTTTGTTGTGATATCTCTTGTGTTTCTTGGTGTTGCAATTTGGATGGCCAGCAGTGTATTTCTTAGTTTGTGACATATGCATATATATATCTAATTTACACTGGTGTACAAAACTTAAGCAACAATGTAAAAATTTAGCAGATAGCCATGAAATTGCAGAAAAGGATGTCTGGAGATCAGTACAATGAACACGTAACTCAGTAGAAACGTCATGCGTATGCAAATATCAGGAACGAAAGGTCAGAGGCGACGTGAGATACACAAAACACGTGATGTCGGCGCGCGCAGCTCAAGAGTAGAATAAAAGGAAGGACGGAGACGCAATTCAATATATTCGCTGCAAGGGCCAGTGAGTCAGTTCGTGAAATATGGCTACAAGAAATCACCTGGACGACTTCACACGTGGAAGAATAATCGAAAAGCTGGAGGAGGGGTGTACTGTCATCAGTGTAGCTGCAGAGTTCGGAATCAACAAAAGTGTCGTTTCGCGTGCTTGGAAAGCGTTCCAAACCACAAGGACAGCTGTTAGAAAGGTTGGTGGTGGCCGCCCGAGGACAACATCTGCAGGGGATGACCGACATATCGTCCTGCAGGTGAAAAGAGGCCGACAGCAGTCAGCAAGCGCCATTGCTCAGCAACTCTGTACAGCAACGGGGCGACAAGTGTGGCGGTTTAGTGTGACCAGAGCCTTCACAAAGGGGGCCTGTTCGCCCGCCGTCCTGAACGCTGCCTCCCGTTGAAAGTTGGCCACCGACGCCACCGTTTATAGTGGTGCCGAGAGCATAAAAACTGGACAACTGATCAATGGAATCGTCTCCTCTTTGCGGATGAGATTCGGTTCAGTACCAGAAGCGATTCTCAACGCGTTTTGATTTGGAGAGAGGTCGAGACCCGGTTTTATCCCAGTAACATCAAGGAAAGACACCGCAACTGTGATCCTGGAGTTTTTGTCTGGGGAGGCATTATGCTGAACGCGCGAACTGAGCTCCACGTTTTCGACAGAGGGTCTGTAACCATGGATCGCTATTGTGAGGAGATACTCCTTCCCCATGTGTGTCTATTCCGAGGTGCCATTGGCCCAGACTTAATTTTTATGGATGACAATGCACGGCCACATCGGACTCTTGTTGTTGAGGAGCTACTGAAAAGTGAAGATATCACTCAAATGGATTGGCCAGCGTACTCCCCAGATTTAAATCCCATCGAACATGTGTGATACGCTTTGGAAAGACGCAATGCAGCACACTTACATCCTCCGGAGAACACCCAACAACTCAAACAGATGCTGATTGAGGAATGGGCACTCCTACCGCAAGAAATGTTGCACCAGCTGGTTCTGAGTATGCGGAGACGGTGAGAAGCAACCATTGCAGTGAGGGGAGGGCATATTCCATATTAAGGAACATCTGCTTGTTGTTCTTCCTCTTGGATAGACAATCATGAGTCACGATACTATGCGTTCAATAAAGGTTGTTTTTGTTTGATTCCATACCGTATGTATTGTATTCCTTTTTCAGCTCCGAAGTTTTCGTCATCCTTTACGTACATAATACTCTCCTTCATTTCTGCATTTCATGTCTCTGGGTTGATTTCTCGTGGAGTTACGGCAAAAAACCCTGCTGTTGCTTTTCACACTGGTGTATAACATTTGTACAAACATATACAAGCACATATAAAGAGTGATGTGTTTTCATATATATATATATATATATATATATATATGAAACCATATATTATATATATGGGGACAAATCATGACTGGCATATTCAAAATATGTATTTTTGTCGTAAATTCAGTCAGATATATTTTATGATGTAAGAAATGTTAATCAGAATTAACATAGTTAGGTAATATATTTTGAAAGGTCATTATTAATATAGATTTAAATAAATTATAAATGTATCTTTTCTTACTTAAAAACTTAAAACATGAGTAATTATCATTTCTATAACTTCTTCTCCATTAAGACACTGCTAATTTTAATTTTTTTTAAAATTCTATAATGATTTATAATTTAATAACTTGCCATAATAAGACATAAAGAGTACATTTTGTAACTTATAATGCTAGTGTTTCATTTTAAAAACTGTTATTAGAAATGTATTTTGGAATTGTATCACACAGAAAACACACATAATAGCTTATGTAGTCACATCATCTATCACCTTTTCGCATCTGGCTTTTAAAACTATGTAAAAAAAACATAAAGTAACTTTATAGCTGAATACTGTTTGATATTTTGTAATACAGCTGAGAACTTTGTTGAAATCAAAAGCATGATAATCAGATGATAATGTGTCTGGGATTTGCAAAATGTGTGGTTATTTGTTATTATGCATTAGTAAGATTGTTTTTAGTTTACGAGTAGAGGTAACTTAATTGTAACTTTTCTTTAATAAATTACACTTTCTTATTCCCATTAAATAAATATAACTTGTAAGTTATATAACTTGGATTTGCCATACAACTTGGATTTGCATTTTTCCAATACTAACCATAGTCGTTGTGCATTGAATTGCAATATTATAAAGGATTTGTAATGAAATCTAAAAAATTTCCTTTTGATGTCAAGCCAAAACAGAAGCACAATCATTAACGTATTTTATACTCCAGTCCTCTACGAAAGCATGCAGAACCTATTTATTCAGTCTGTTTAATATTCTCAGTCTGTGAGATCACCAGTCTCAGTCTGTGTTAATCGATTAATTTAAAAAATTAATCGATTTGATTTAATGTTTGACATGTTTTTGCCTGGTGCTAAGCAGCATTTGCTAAACATCAAAAGGTTGTTCAGACCATGAATATCCCTTAAAAAGAAACTGTCGCTACAATTTTTTATATCTTGTGTAGCATGACTTAATAATACTACATAATATACTGACTGCTGTTACAGATATAGAACAAAGTTCGAGATCCGAAACTGACAGGGCATTGGCAATTCTGGATTTGGGATTTTGCTGCATATTAGATCTTAAGTTTAAATCTAGTAAGATGTTAAATTATGAATTTAAAAATATGAAATAAAGTATGTATGACCTAAAGGAAATTGAAATTTACAAAAAAGAAAGGCTCAGTATTTATTTGTTTGCTGTATTAAACATTTATTTCAGTGTAAATTGTTTGAAGTTTCATTTTTTGTGCTAAACTTTCTCTTTAATTCTATACCTAGACAGAAATTCTTCTTCAGTAGCAAAGTTCCATTGCTTGAGTCCTGTAACTGTCGCATCGAGAATCCTCGTTAAATTGTAGAACGTTAAAGTTTTTTTTTGCTTTCAGCAACCTCTGTCATTTTCTTTACTATCTGTAGCGATAATTTCTGGATTTAGAGCCATACTATAAATTTTGCCGTCCGTGAGTTGATTGATGATTGGGGCATTGTCATCACAATGAAAAAATTCTAGGTACTTTTCCATAATGCGGGCACCTTGGAAAAAAATGTTAAAATGTATGATAACTTGCTGAAGATAGCAACAATGTGATCAACTAAGTCATCTCGGTTTTAATGAGTGAACTGAGCCAAATATTCATGTGTTATGATTTGCTGCTTTTTTTAATCCAAAGGAGTAATTTGCCCTGAAGGACTATTGTTTTCGTTTTGGCATTTTGTGTTGATTCACTATAAATGTCCGAATTCCCTTTTCAAATTGTTGCCACCAAACGTTATCGCCATATACTATATTTAAAGAAATTAAATAATGAAGAATCTGCGTAAATGTATGTACGTTTCTCGCACTGTGATAAAAGAACGGTACCTAAAGCCATCCAAGTTTGAATAACGCACGTTTCCAAATATGGGCATCTGAAAGCCCAAATTTGGAATTTGTTTTATTATGTAGTTCATATTTTGTAAAACTTTAATGAATTTTTGATTAACAAACTCAATGATTTAAAAGCGTGTAATGGTGATATTCTACGGGGGCGGGAGGGGAACTTTTTTATCTCCAGCGTGCGGAATTGTGTATCGGAAATTCTAAAGATATGCTCATTTAAAAATTATTTTGCGATATTGCTGTTGAACTGAATTTGATGGTTTAAGTGCAAAGAACATGATATTTAATAAATAAAGGTAACACACAAAACGTTAAAAAAAACGCCCCTTTGGACATAATTTAAAGTCTGAAACATTTCAGATTTCTTTTAAAGTACACAAAACATAATTTGATAGAGGACTTTTCTCTATACATGTTATTTGATTAAAAGCATTTTTATAAGAGAGGTAAAAAAATGATTTCACTATCTGGGATTCACCTAAAGAAGAGGAGGAAGCAGTGAAATTACTACAGAATAAAGGAATTTCTCATAGATTAAGATTTTGTAAAAATATTCATGAAATGACTGTACACCAACGTTGCAACCTTATATCTTGCCTAATGACCTGGTGATCAATGGCCTGGCATTTGATAAATAATAAATATCTTGCCGAGAAAAATTAAGTCCCGCATCTCATACTTGGATTGAAGGAACACTTCTAAATTTCCTTAGAGCTGTACAATTTATCTACCGTTGGTGTCATTGACTGACCTCAGTTGGGTTTTGTAATACGTAATTAAAAATGAACCACGGTACAGTTGCCGATTGAACAATTATATGCGAAGCTAGTGTTTATTGTCAATTACCTAAAGCTAATTGACAACATAATGACATTTTGGATAAAACAACATATTGGAACATCTCTGACACTTGCAGGCAGTGGACATTGAATAAATATATCCGAAGACTATAATTAAAAAAAGGAACATAATCAAGAGGCAAAACTTTTATTGTATTATTTCTTATTATACTTGCACAGGAACAACACCAATCCAAAATCAGGGGTTAATGCTACTATTAATATGCATTATAATCCCCATTGCTGCATCTGATTTGCCAATTTGTTTTCAAGTAAAGTATTTAAAGAATAATCCTGTCTCCAGTTCTAGATGAGTTTTCTGGACAAGATTATATTTGGTTTATTGTGTGTAATAAGATAAATCTATTCTGTTAAAAGCATTGAAAGAAAAAGTGTTGTTTCTATTATTAATGCTTTTACTATGTGGATTATAATGTGGTCACTAATTTTTTGTATGTGTTCTGTCTAAATGGATTGCAACATTACTTAACTGAAGTTTAACGGAATTGAATTTAAATACAAGTGTTCAAACTTTAATTTGTACTTAACGTGAATAAAATTAGATTATTGTATAAATAAATTCCTTCACATGTTTCAAATTTTATACATCTATCTGGTCGATGAGCCTTCAAATAATTTCAAATATGAATATACTTAACCTAAAAAAGTTGTTACTTCTCGTTGCAGTACCAAATTCTCTTTCATACCATGTCCGATGAATATTATATACCCATCTAGCAGGTGGATTTAATGAGCTATCGGATAGTAACTCAACACCATCTGTTATGACCAAATTCTTATGATGAGCTATTGCTTCAGCAGGGCTTATTCCTACGAAACAGACTTTTATTCTTACACAAAGCTTTACATATGCCTACATTTGAAAATCGAACTGGATTTGTAAACTGTGGGAAATTTATTACAGCTATTTTGCTTTTATACTGCATTAAATTAATGTAGTTTGAAAAAAAAAACTAACTCGATTTCAGTCATTTTATTTAGCTTACTTCTGATTACCTAAAATTCAACATTTGACACTATCTCAGAAAGATATCAAAATGTTCTGCAGAATATTTGGTCTGGTAACCATTATTTACGGTAAAAAAGCTTTAAGATACATTTGTGGCTTGATTGATATTATATTTTGCAATGTTCAACAGTTTGACACCAAAGCTGTGTTGAGATGGCATTGTTTATGGTAAAATCCTGTTAATTCTAGATATATGAGAAACAGTCGGTTCATATATATCAGAGATTTATATAAATAACTTTTGTAATATATTGTATAAATTAGTGGTAAGAATATTTTTAGCCATTTTATATCTAGGTATGTTTCATGTTTGTTTCTGAAGTCAGTTAATAAATGTTAATTTTAACAAATCCATGTCAATCACTCATTTAAACCACTACAGTGCACAATCCTAAATGTTGGAAATTATTTCTTATAAATTTTAATTTTTATGAAAATTGTTGAAAAATATATAGAAGCATTTATCATTAAAGCAAATTGGAGGTAATGGCAATCGTATGCACATTGAACAGTTTAAGACAGTTCTTAATCGGCATAAGATTTAAAATATAGAAGCATTTACTTAGGGAAAAATGATTTCTAATGTGTCAACTAAGTAATTTGACAGTTGTGGCATTTAAATATTAATTACATTGGCAAACTGACAATTTTACACGCTTTCTTACAAAAAATATGTCTCATTTTAAAAGCCCCATGAAAAATTTTAAGACTTGTTTTTAATATGTTTATGTTTTTAATATGCTCTTATTATGCAGCATGGACGATATACACCATAAGTTTGGCACATTGTTGCTGTTTTCAGGTTATGTGCCATTAATATCCGCTGTGCGCTCACAAGAAATAACTACCTTGAAATTTCAAGTTTGAAAATTATGGTAAATATTTTAATCACTAACGTCAAGCTGATATGATTAAAGAACAGTTTTCAAATTTTATTTAAAATCAGATTTTTTAATACATAATGAAAGCAAACTTTTAATGAAAATTTTTATAAACAAAATGGTATATAGCAAAGAATTATTTACCATTAATTTAAATGGGAAAAGGTTCTCGGATTACAAAATAAACCTTTTAAATTACATTAAAAAATTGAAGCTATACTAAAATATAAAATAATATAATAAATATATAGTCTAATTAATAATATCTTTATTATTAATTAGCCTTTAAAAATTTAAAAGGGCAGCAAATGCATAATAATTTCAGGTGGCTGAGTAACGATTGTGTTTGGTATCCTGGGCTGTCAATGGTATAGTAAAAAAGATGAAGTTTTTTGATGCGGAATAAGGAAGAACGAGGATCATTTAGAAGTATCTACCATTGTTCGAGTGTGTACTGTTCCTATGATTTCTATGCCTGTTTGCTCATAGCACTGGCAATCCAGGTTTATACTGTGTCATGGTTAGCATAAAATATTAAAAATAATATATTCATTATACAAAAATTTGCTTTCATATATGATCAAAGCATTTTACAAAAACTGCCTTAGATAAGTATGCTTTCTTAAAATTAAATCATACATTTTTGGAGTCATTACATTAAATAAAAATGCTAAATAATCATTTTCCTTTTTCATTCTAGAAAAATGAAAATATATGTTTTGTTTTATAACTCTTAGTTATTCCTGATAGTAGATTTAAGACTTCTGTATAACGGAAGTGGCATAAAGGATATATGTGATAAGGATTTACTTAATTTAGTCATACAATTCAGGAATTATAAATTTCCAAATATTAAAAATATTAATGTTCAATATTTAGGAATTTAGTGTGCTTTTTACTAAAAATAAAGAACTTGCCATTGTTTAGATATAATTTCAATTTTTCTTTTAAATGATTGAGGTCAAATAAGAAATATTTTTGAAGAATGAACAAAAAAAATTGAGTACCACATATATTTTTGTTTTGATGCACTGTATTCGTATGATAAATCTGTATTTATTTTGAAAAATTTAGAATGAGAATTAAAGGAGTACAGGTTGGTGGCATTTAAATTTTTCACTTTCTGGCATGGGTGCACTTTAAACAGCATTGAACAAAACGTCCTCAAGAGATTTATAGGAATGGAAGAGGGGTTGATGATCCTTGAATCTATCTCCTTGCCATCATTTCAAAATGACACAGATCTGGGCAAATTCACCTATAATGTGCCCAAGGTTTAAATTAATGACAGACACAACCAAGTGCACTCTTGGTCACAATGATTTCCTGTACTTATCTGACGTTACTGTCAGAGGAGTCTGTGACTGTGTACAGAATTTAACTAAATGAAAAGCTACTATGTATTATTAATTGCTTAAACATTCAATTAGCTTATTAGTTAAATGATTTTTCCTTCTATCGTGTGTGAATAATTTTACATTCTGAAGCTGTCAGTTCAGTATGCATATAGAACATATAGAAACCATAAATTTGTTCATTATTTTATAATTTAATGGCTGCTGTATCTATAGAATTAATATGCTTAACAATTGCAATCTAATATGCTTTCAGCTGATGCAAAAATTGTTTTCGAGGCTTTTCAATTAGGGCAATTAAAATAATGCCGATATTTTAAGTAAAATTAAATGTAGGAAATATAAGGTACTGAATATCACGAAGAGTAATAAAACACATTGCCAAATTAGGTAGAGCAATTCCTACTTTCAGATATACACTCATGGACAAAAAAATTAGCGCACCAAGAAGGAGTCGTCAAAATGAAACGAAATTTTACATACGTAATGACTGCTTTGATATAAGTAAATGATAAGGAAATCAAAGAAAAAGGATAATTTATTTCAGAGAAAAAGTCAAAAGAACGGAGGAGTTAATACTCCGTTGGGCCCCCTCTAGCGCGAATGCACGATGCGATACGATCGGGCATTGAGTCGTACAAGTTCTGTATGATGTCTTGAGACATTTCGTTCCATATTTGCTGTAACCTTGCCTCTAGTTCGTTCAGAATGGGGGGGGAATTCCCAACGAATTCGTTCAGAATTCGTTGGGATGCTCAACTCGTCGTCCCAAATGATCCAAGATATGCTCGATTGGAGACAAATCTGGGAATCGGGCAGGCCAAGGAAGGGTAGTAATAGTGCGGAGGCAGTCTTGTGATACCCTTGCCGTATGAGGCCGAGCATTGTCTTGTTGAAAAATGGCTTCTGGGAGCCGTTGCATGAGTGGCAACACATTTGGTTGCAAGATTTCATGAAAATATCGCTGGGCTGTTATGGTGCCACGGAACAATACTAGGGATGACCGTGTATTGTAAGCAATGGCACCCCATACCATCACACCAGCTGTGGGAGCGATGTGTCGTTGTACAGCAAAGGCAGGATTGAGGCGTTCACCACGGGCTCTCTACACACGAACACGATTGTCATCACTGCCGAGATTGAATCTCGATTCGTCGCTAAAAACGACCTGGTTCCATTCCGCTGCAGTCCAGTTTCCTCGTGCTCGACACCACTCCAAACGAAGGCATCGATGGGTGGGCATCAAGGACAGCACACGTTATGGGTGCCGCGATACCAATGGTCCTTCAGCCAGGTGCCTTCGTATGGTTCGAGAAGACACAGGGGCCCCTAGTGAAAGTGCTACCTGTGCCTGGAGGGCGGCCGATGAAGCAGTTGGCTGTACGCGTGCATTTCTTACGATGTGGCGGTCTTCTCCACGACTAGTTTGTCGAGGGCGTCCTGAGCCTGGTCTTCGTGTACATGACATCTCTCGGGTCCACTAGTCCCAACATCTCCTCACAACACAATCAGAGCGGCCTAATTGACGAGCTACTCGCCTAGCTAACCACCCAGCTTCCACCATCCCGACCATTCTCCCCCTCTCAAACTGCGACAACTGCTCATATTGTCTTCAAACACGGCGTAATGACATGTCTACCTCAGCTCTTCCTTTGTAAATGATTCAGCACACTCAAACAAAGCTTTGGTTACTTGTTTTATACTCCACAGAGTACGACGTTTAACGCCCTCTACCGGCTATACGTAATGCGCAATCACGCTGCATTTCTAATCATTTGCATATCTCCCCGACATGTACCTTCATTGAAAGTTTCGTTACGATCCCGCAATTATTTCTTGGTGCGCTAATTTTTTTGTCCATGAGTGTATGTTTATGACAGTGCCTTTATCGTCACCATTTTGACGGTATTTATTAACAGTGGGTTCTCTACGGATGTATAACAGAATAAAAATTTTATTATATTATGAATATAACCATTGTTGAACACACGAACACTTCGTTCAGAGAATAAATGGAGCGTAAGCAATTCCAACAGCATCACATCGACGTGTATGCCGAAAATTAAACTTGAGACATGCTTATCACGACATCTCGTATACATATTATTTTTTTACTTCTAACATGTAAAGCGGCTAAACATTCTTTATTTCTGTCTTGAATGCTGACACACATAATCCTTCTTAAAAATAAACTTCGCTGTTTCCGATTTGCATTGTTTTGTTTTGGAAGCTTCAATCCAATGCACATGGGAAACAGCTTCAATAATGTATTTTCCAATTCTCCCAACGATCTTCATTCACCATTAAGATCGCATCTAACCTCAAAGTCGAAATCCTCTTTTCTTCTGAACTTAGAAGACACTATTTCGTATGAACATCAATTGTGGCGACTCTGTAAACTTGTGCTGTACTAGCCAACCGTGCGCCGTTATCACTAACTGTAACTGAAGGAGATTTCGGCGGCACTCTCAGTCACGTCTCGTCGTCGGTGCCGTTGGTCGCTCGCTTTCCTCCAACGTGATTGTCTGTCAACTGTACTAATTAAGTTTTACTATTGTGATGTGATTAAATGTTTTTGTTATCTAAAAATTGGCTTTTATGGCATGTTATTAATTCATCCTCAAAGCACTGGCAAATTCCTATACTCATAGTTTGTTGTTGCACACAGCCGCAACCACGTGCAACAAATGGTGACTTCAGGACGGTGAAGCTTAAGCCAAATGAATCGTCGAAATTTATAGTACAGCAGAAATTTTGTGCTTAAACAAGGCCTTGTAATAATGTGCGAAATGCAGCTGAACCTTCAACATCAAGTGAATGAATAATTTCTGTACATCAAGGTGATATTTTCTACCTTTTATTCCGCACATGGATTCGTATGTATTCGTCAAGCGGGTGAGTGTTAATCTATGTTTCTCATGTTATAGATCATTTGAACCCAGGTCCTAACATTAATTATTTTGTGTTTCTTCACGTGTACTGCAACAGTATTCTTGAACTATATCGTTTTTTTGTTATCTGCATTTATTTATATTTATTATGGCTACTAGCGATCCTCTAGCCCCTGATGACAAACAAATGGCTTGCGTTGCTGTGAAACCTGCCCCATTTTGCCGTAGTGACCCCAACCTTTGGTTTTTTCAATTAGATGCACAATTCAAGCTCGGGGCTATAACACGTGACGACACGAAATTTTATACTGCGATTTTCGTCCTCGACACTGAGGTTCTTCAGTCAGTACGCGAGATTGTTCTGATAATAAATACGAGGAATTGAAAAATAAATAAATTTCAGTTTATGAGGAGTCTGAAAACACCAAACTAAAGCAGTTATTACAAGATTTGCAACTTGGTGACATGCGCCCATCCCAGTTATTGTCAAAAATGCAGGAGCTTGCGGGTGACAATTTTAAGTCCAATGTTTTACAATCATTGTGGCTACACCGTCTCCCGAACAATATCCAAGCTATTGTTGCCTCCAGTAACGAGAACCTACCCCAACTGGCCCAAATGGCAGACAAAATTCATGATATTCTCCAGGCACAAGCAATCAACCAAGTTCAGCATCCCAGTGTTGATATTTCATCGCTTCAACAACAAATCCAGGAATTATCATTGCAGGTCGCAGCCTCACATACACGATCTCAGTATCGCCCCCGCGGTAGTCCCGGAACCGAAATAATAGGGAATACCAACGCGCACATTCTGGTACTCAATCAGACATTTGTTTTTATCACAGCCGATTCGGTGATAAAGCGCGCAAGTGTACATCTCCATGCAAATTTCAGAAGACCTCTTTAAACCGAAGGAGCTGTCACTCAAAGCCATGAATGACAACGGCCCGTGCATTAGTCGATTGTTCGTAACAGATAAATCATCAGGCAGACGTTTTCTTCTTGATACAGGTGCTGACATTTCGGTTGTACCTCCCTCTCTTGCCGAATCCAAACGGCCGCCTGGAAAATTTAACTTATTTGCAGCTAACGGATCAAAAATTGCAACATATGGAGAAATATTAATGTCTTTAGGATTGCGTCGCAAATTTCAATGGCCATTTGTCATCGCTACGGTTTCGCACCCAATAACTGGTGCAGACTTTCTGCAAAAATTTTCTCTTTTGGTCGACATTAAAAATCGACGCTTACTCGACTCCATCACACAATTGTCCGCGGTAGGTAGTATTGGAAATGCCACTAATTTTGGAATTAAATTAATTTCCGGTAATTCTCCTTTCCACAAACTACTTGGGCGTCATCCGTTCAGTAACTGGCAAACCGACTGCTGACCACGGTATTGTACACGTCATTGAGACTACTGGACCACCAATCTTTGCCAAAGCACGGCGGTTGCTTCCAGCGAAATTAAAGGCTGCAAAAGAAGAATTTAAATACATGCTTGAGCAAGGAATCTGTCGGCCATCTAAAAGTTCATGGGCCACTCCACTCCACATGGTCCCTAAGAAAAACGGCGACTGGCGTCCTTGTGGGGATTATCGACGTCTTAATTCAGTTACTTTGCCTGATAGATATCCGGTTCCTCATATTCAGGACTGCATACAAGTCATGGCAAGGCAAATATTTTTTCTACGTTAGACTTGACGCGTGCTTACCATCAGATCCCTGTCAATCCACCTGATATACCAAAAACTGCTGTCATAACACCTTTTGGATTATTCGAATTTCCTGTCATGACTTTCGGGTTATGTAACGCTGCGCAAACGTTTTAGCGCTTCATTAATGAAGTCCTTCGAGATTTAGATTTTTGTGTCCCATATTTCGATGACATTCTGGTAGCCTCGACAAATGAAAACCAGCACCTTGAACACCTTTGCATAGTCCTTGGCAGATTTCAGTCTTATGGCGTAGTCATTAATCCATCAAAATGTGTTTTCGGTAAAACTAAAGTGTCATTTCTTGGTCGCGAAGTTTCTTCGGAGGGCGTTCGCCCACTTAGTGACAGAGTCACTGCAATTCAAAATTTCCCAGAGCCAAAAACTGTTCAGGAGCTGCGTCGTTTTCTGGCCATGTTAAATTTTTATCGTCGCTTTCTTCCTCATGCCGCTGAAAAGCAGGCACCTTTGCACACATATTTGGTTGGGAGTAAAAAGAAAGATACGCTGCCAATTATTTGGTCTGATGATGCCCGTACAACCTTTGTACAATGTTAGAATGACTTAGCGTCGGCAACAGCTCTTAGCTATCCTTCTAAGCACCCTTTAGCAATAATGGTACACGCGTCTAATACGGCCATGGGTGCGGTTTTGCAGCAAGTGTTAGACGGAGCATGGAAGCCTCTGGTTTTCTTCTCGAAAAAATTTTCTGCAGCGCAATCAAAATACAGCACCTACGACCGCGAACTTCTTAGTGCGTATGGCTGTTAAACATTTTCGTCATATGGTAGAAAGTCGTGTGTTTTCTATCTATACCGACCACAAGCCGCTAATTTTCGCTTTTCGACAAAAGCCTGAAAAGGCTTCTCCCAGGCAAATGCCTCATCTTGATTACATAGCGCAGTTTACAACCGATTTTAGGCATGTAGAAGGCCCTCAAAATACAGTTGCTGATGCTCTGTCCAGAATTGAAGAGGTTCAGTTGCCATCATCAACAGATTTCTCCGCCATTGCTGAATGTCAGAAACAGGACCCAGAATTGCAAAATTTTTTGTCTTACACGTCTTCTCATGGACTTAATTTATTACCTATGCAGTTAGAACCAAATCTCTCACTGTACTGCGATGTGCAAGGTAATGTGGTGCGGCCATACATTCCACTGAAATTCCGGCATGGTATTTTTAGCAGCCTCCATAATTTATCCCATCCTGGCATCCGTGCTTCTCCCAAGTTAATTCAACAGCGTTTTGTATGGCCTGGTATGCAGACGGACATCGCTGCATGGGCGAAGGCATGTGCAGACTGTCAAAAATCAAAAGTTCACAGGCACACTCGAACTCCATGTCAACGCTTTGAGTTACCATCTGCTCGCTTTAGCCACGTACATATCGATTTGGTTGGACCCTTACCCCCATCACTAGGTTATACAAATCTTCTTACGTGTGTCGACAGATACACACGTTGGCCAGAGGGTATCGCTATGGTAGATATGTCAGCCGACACTGTGGCAAAAACCTTTTTTCTGCATGGATTTCACGGTTTGGGGTACCCGAGTACGTTACCACGGACCAAGGACGGGAGATCGAATCTCAATTATTTACTGCATTAACAAAATTCTTGGGAACTAAAAAGATCCGTACATCACCGTACCATCCGAATTCCAATGGATTTGTCGAGAGGTCCCATCGCTCTCTTAAACAGGCCATTAGATGCCATACTGCTATTCACTGGGTTGATGTTCTTCCTACTGTGTTGTTAGGACTCAGAACGGCTTTCAAAAAGGACCTGGGTCCTTCAAGTGCTGAAATGGTTTATGGTACCAATTTAAGTTTACTGGGAGATTTTATAAATCCTGCAAAAAACTCATCCAATGTCCAGCCCCATGCATTCCTCAGACAATTGCGTAAAACCATGGCTGCATTATACCCCAAGCCCACAAGCATGCATTCTTCAAGACCTGTGTTTGTTCCTAAAGAACTCGCTACATCCTCACATGTGATTTTACGGTGTGATGCATCAAAAAAGTTCTTGGATCCTACCTATACAGGCCCACACCTAGTTCTAAGTCGCATATCCAAGAACTATCGGATACTCATCGGCGACAAAGAGACAGTGGTGAGCCTTGATCGTCTCAAACCAGCCTTTATCTTAGCACCACAAACTGTCAAGACTGGTATATTAGTCCCACCTCCTTCGAAGGCACCTTCACCTATTGGGTCTACACCAATATCTACTACTACGTCAGTTCCTGTGCCTGGATCCCAGAAAACAAGTGCTCCTCAGCATACACGTTCCGGACGTAGAGTCCGATTTAACCCTCGGTACCTTTAATTCGTTGCCACTGGAGGGGAAGTAGTGTGGCGACTCTGTAAACTTGTGTTGTACTCGTCAACCGCGCGCCGTTATCACTAACTGTAACCGAAGGAGATTTCGGCGGCACTCTCAGTCACGTCTCGTCTTCGGTGCCGTTGGTCGCTCGCTTTCCTCCAACGTGATTGTCTATCAACTGTACTAATTAAGTTTTACTATTGTGATGTGATTAAATGTTTTTGTTATCTAAAAATTGGCTCTTATGACATGTTATTAATTCATCCTCAAAGCACTGGCAAATTCCTATACTCATAGTTTGTTGTTGCACACAGCCGCAACCACGTGCAACACCATCAAATAAAATTCCTTTTCCACTTCGCTTGACATACTCGTACACATCGCGAATTTGCAACATAAACCGATTGAAAAAGCGTTACTTTAATTTTACGCATGCGCTTGGTGTCACAATTTCGCTAAGACCTGATAAATCGAAATATTTAGTCCCGAGTTGTGTTTCCTAGGGAGGAAATAAAAATACGCTTCCGGTTGTATGTTTTATTGTGGAAAATCTAAAGCTGTATTTCGGTAATTGTAAGACTGCAAATTTAGTGTAGCCAGAAGATTTTTTTTATTATTTAATTTTGAAATACTGTATTTGTTTTTAAAAGTTTTACTGTTTAATATTATTATTATTATTATATACGTTTAATATTAGATTTAAAGAATATAATTTTTTTTTGCATGTGGTAATCGAATGATATGGAATATTTAAAGTTTTGAACGAAAGCTTTTTAGGATATTGAATTCCACGAAGTTGTTTTATCATTTAATCAATTTCATTCACTAGTCTGTTTGCACATAATAATCCCTGTTCACCACTGTAAACAAAAATTTTTATTCTGTTACGTTTAAAACTCAATTCGCAGTGCTCTAATCCGATAAGTGTATATATTTATTTACTCAATAATTAGTTGCAAGAATTGTTCATTCTACTATTTTATGATGAATTATATAGACAGGACTATGTTTGTACTTGCAAAGCTGTTGGATTTTATTTTACTCATTTCGCATTTTATCATCTCATTTTACTATTCTGTTTACATAAAATAACGACGTTTCACTACTGCAAAATCACATCTTAGTGCTTTCATTGGGGCCAAAAAAAATTAGCCAAATTTTGAAGGCCAAAACAGTTTGGCGCCAACTTACCCCGCTTGTGGAATATTAGCTGTGAATTCGAATTTATGCGAAAAACTGTGTTTTAGAATGTCAAGAAAGTGGAGTGCACCTAAATGCCGATCAAATTACGATGGCGCTAATGAACTTGTTTCGAAGAGGAATTTATCGTTCGAGAAGATAAAGCTGTTCGTGATGATGGAACACTATTAGATGATGGAACCTAGAACTTATCCAACTTTAGAAAAAGAAGCTTATCCAATGATTTTTCAAAAAGATAAACACACATCGAATAAAAAGAAAAACACCGGAAGAAAGAGAAGCTGAAATTAATGTCCGTTGTGATAAACAATTTGAACAGTGGAAAAAGAATGATTTTATTTTGAAAACCTAATAATGGTTTTGCAAGAAAAATAGATCTTTCCTCTTCATGGATATTCATAGCAAAAGGCAAGATCTTTTGGCTATCGAATTTATAGTTTTTAAACTGTCCAAAAGTGCTTGTTTTTTAAAAAATATTAGAAGATTTAAATGTAAAAGTTTTTTTCAATGAAAATGAAATTCCCATTGAAAAGTTCAAATTGATATGTGGAGAAGAAAAACTATGTGATAAATGGTGTAAACTTGAAATATAATGATTAGCCATTTAGGGGGATTTTCTGCTTCTGATGTTCATGATGACTGCAATTTAAATTTAGATAAAATATCAAAACTACTGTTGAAATGTACAGAAGCAGAAAATAATCCACATTCTGATAAATTAAAATTTTTGTATGAACAAATTCAATTAATCCAAATGAAACAGCCTTCCTATAGTGCAGAATTCCTTGCCTGGGCATGTTACGTATTTTATTGTAATCCAAACAGCTACAATATTATACGTAACAGTAAATATTTTATGCTGCCTCATCCGACATACTTAAGGAAGTTATCTCTGAAAACTGGTCGAGCAGATTCTGGATTACAAACAAGTCATTAGATGTATTTGAAGAAAAAATGTGAAATTTTAAACGATTCTGAAAAGCTTGTAAATTTATGATTAGATGAGATATATAGACAATAATAATATCAGACAATAATATAATTAACTGGAATATGTTTGAAATGCTTTGTGGTGGTACATTAAAATCTTCATTTAAAACCTCAACAATGCATAAACTTCCTATATTTATATTATTTGATACAATCCATTTATTGAAATCTATACGAAACAACTGGTTCAATCAGAAAGATTCTAATCAAAGATTTTTATACGATCATTTGAAAATACAAATATTATTTACAATTCCAGTGTTCTACATTTAAAAAAATTGTATGAAATAGAAAAGATATCTAGTTGGCCTTGGCTCCTGGCGTTTTAATCAGAAGATTAAATTGCGCCGGATTACGGCTCCGGTATTCATTTTTTTTTAATATATCGTAATTCTACCCGGAGCCCTTAAATAAGAGGACTGGGAACTTTTTTTATGTAACTGAAGCACAATTTCAGCAGAAAATTCTTTGGATCTCAAAAATTCTTTTGATAATAAGCCTAAATTAAAACAAAAGATTTTAAGCCTTTCTCTGCCAAACAAGCCCTTTGATTATCAAATTGAAAGAATAGAAAAGCCTCCACCCAAATGTCAAAGGCCATTTTCTCCAGGAAGTGTAATAAACTTATGAGAATGGGAATTATATTAGAATATTATAATTCACATTCTCCGAAAATACTAGAAGTGAAACTTTTGGAAGAATGTAATTAAATACCTTGGAAAAGAAATTTTCGCATACACAGAACCTTTATTTTGTTCTCAGTTTACAAACCGAACTTCGGAGAACACTTTTTATTCCTGTCACATTCTGCGCGACAGCTAAAATTACATCGCCAGGGGTCATGTTCAGAAAACGTTCCATTCCTTTTTTTCTTTGTGTTCAGAGCTGTATATATGCGGTAAAATTCCCCTAAGCCATTTTGCCCCGTAGCATAATTTAAGGCTTCTCTAGGCGCTAGCCTTAGCCTAACTCATTGCTAGTCCCTCATCAACCTCCTTCTCGTGATTTTCTTCCTCCAGCACTCCTTCCCCAAATCACTTCTAACTTCCTAGTCTCCCATAATATCACTTTCTACTTTGTCTGTCTGTCAGTTTTTACAACTTCTTTGCATAAATTATTGGCATAACAATACATCGTAAATAACAGTATTAAATATCGCATTATTGTGCACTGATATGTTTATGACTGAACTCTATAAACATGCGCAATATTCTAAAATTTTTTAATTATTTGGTAACTATCTGCGTATATAAAGCACTTTTATGACTTTACGAAATGAAGTAGGATTATGCGATATTCGTTTTAACTCATTTAGCAATTTACACATGATGTAATTAATAACGAATGCTTTAAAAACGTCAAGTATGAAATTTTACTAAGGTTCAACTTCTATTTCGGATGAATTTTCTGTGAAACAGTAGTTTTACAGTTCAGTTCTATATAATTCTGGAAACAACGTGTAAGGTTTACCCTAAGTTAATTAACAGTTATTTTAAGTTTTGTATCTTTCATATCTTATTCTAATTTCAGCTTGCACTTTCCTGCCAGAATGTAAATTCAGAAACGCAAGTAATGCAAATGAGAAAGAGTACTATTTAAGTCGTGACTTAACCGACTTCAGTAGAGAGAGTCTGATTTTCTGACTAGCGGGCGTTTGCCTTCTGGCTACGTCTCTCTTAGCTGTTATTACGCTCGGCCATACATTAGGCCCTTGCTTGGCTTCGCCGATTTGATTAATACTTAGGGGCCAACTAGTTAGTTTCTGATAGCTTCGGCTATATCGTTCAAATAGCTTAGTTAAGATAGTTTTAGTTTAAATTATTATTATTTTAAGTTCAAGCCCGAGTGGCAGCTTTGTGTAAAGTTCCAAGTCGGAACTGATTATAAATATAATGAAAAATAAAGGGTTTAAAACCCTCCTTAACTCTTACGTGTTCTGTTCACACACTTAAGCGATTATTCGCTTATTAGTGTTCGTAGGGTTCTAAGTTAGAACTTTAGATTTAAATAGGAAAACCCCACATTTGGCGCCCGAAATTGTTCTTAACGAACCATGCCGCTGGGTACTCAAGATTTCTCGTTGACCCCTCCAAACTTTCAGTTCCCTCAAGCACAACCAAACCCGAGGGAGGGGATCTGGATTCATTTTAGAAACAATGAGAGCGGCAATGAAGCCAACAGCAACGTTTGACGGTAAAGGATCCGTAATGACCTTTCTGGAACAGCTGGAATTACACTTCACGTTATATCCCGTGAATCAGCCACAGAGAATAATCATCGCGACGACGAATTTAAAAGGTCAAGCCCTCAACTGGCACAAGAATATTGGCAAAAATTTGTTGGTCAATCCAGGATCTGAAACGTATACTTGGGAGAATTTTAAAAATTCGCTATTGAAGCATTCCCAGTAGTAAAAGACCGCGCAAGACTTGAATCTGAATTATTCAGTAAATACCAAACTAATGGGGACGAATTAACAGATTTCATCTTAAGAAAAATTCATATTGTCAAATTATTATATGGGAAAAGGCCCGACAAAGAAATCATCGAAATAATTTTGCCGAGGTTGCTTCCGTCAATACAGGACTTTTTGGAAGTGAGAAACTCGCAAACGTTGCAAAATCTATTTGAATTAGCTGTTAATTTCAGAGTAGGCAAACGGCGGAAACGCGCGGGCAAAGAATTCTATGCAGTATTCAAGGTTTCACAATTAAATGAAACCTCAAGTTCAGCGGAATTCCTATCGACAAGAGGGAAAGGTAAGGAAGCCGGATACAAAAAAAAGCCGATCCGAAGAAGACATGGCGAAATAAAAAGCAATTGGAAAAAGGGGGCGAAAGAAAGGATTTAAACTAATCACGGTGACTAGGAAGAAAGTGACGTCACCGTGTGAGAAGGTAAATCCCTCAGAAATCAAGCTGAATACGGTAGTCGTACAAAATTTGGCCTTGCCCGAAATACAAATATTGCTAAACGACATCCCGACGACCGTCTTACTAGATACAGGGGCTCAATGCAGCTTCCTGTCTCAGGATTTTTTTAAAAAAAATTTCGTCGATATAGACTGTTCAAAACAACAGGGGAACGTGTGATTGCTACCCAAGGTAATCAATGCATTTGCCTGGAAAAGGTGGGGCTGCATGTCCAAATAAAGAATGAAAAACAAAAAATAAATTTTCTAATGGTAAAAAATCTTCTAACCGCAGTCATATTGGGGGTTGATTTCTTGCGCGCAGCTAGCGCAAATATTAACTTTCAAGATTCGACCTTACAGGTCAAGATGGACAAAATTCAAAATTATCTGCAAATTCATTCTTCAAAAACAGTTTCTTTACCTATATATCATAGAAGATATATTCTACTCTCTGAGCATATTTTGGAAGCTATCCAGAGTGTTCACTTTCAAATGATTCATTATACCTTGCTAGATGCTGTTGACATTGTCATAATGATTACCTTTCAGATGAGTTTTCGTTCGTGATGTCATAATTTCTTTCTTGATAAATATTTCGTCATTCTGAATGCCATTAATATGTTATGACGCTCTTTCATTCTTCTTTTGCTCCCCAGAGAGTTTTTTTGGGTGGGTGGGGAGAGGGAAAGCAGGTTATCAGCTTATCGTGTATTTTTTGTATGCTGCATTTTTTAACATCTTCGCATAAAATTTTCATCAAGTTCTGAGCAAAATTTGATAGCACAACTCGGTATTTCACTTCTCTATTTTGTGACACCACATCACTAGTCTATAGTCCAGGCACAAATATAAATTATTGTACACAATACAATAATTATATACGAGTCCAAAATAATAATTATAGATGAAGTTCACTTAAGGGTACGAAATTATGCTAGTATCCACTGCTGAAAGGTTCACATTACTAAATATAGAATTTCCCAGAAACAAAATGATTTTCCCGTGCCATATTTTCTATTTCCGTCTTTTTAGTTTGCTTCAGAGGTATTTTGGTATACTACGATAGTGTAAGTTAGAATTATTCCTGAAACTGTTAGAATTAATCCTTTATCGATGACGAACATTCCCCACCCGGTGATTACCAAGTGTGAATTCTTGATGCAATCGGCAAACAAGGTAAAAGTCTGTATCTTGCCTTCATTTGGCTCTTCTTTTGCGACAATGATGAAATGGTCTGCAATGATTTGTTTCAAGTGATTCCCCTCCATCTGCACTTTGATACCGTTCCAGGTAAGAATTATAAGCAATGCTGAGCATAATGAGAAAGTAAAAAAAAAAAATAAAATCTAACAAAAATGGATCGAAATCTTTCGCTTTGAGTGAACAACAGAGTAATGGGTCCCAGCAAGCCACTAATCGCACCCACATACAAGCACAGAATGCAAAAACCCAAAGCACTGTCCACTTCCCTAATTAAAGCAGATATTTCCTGAAACAGTTCGAAGTCCTGGAGTATATTTTTTTCTTTATAATTTCTGCTGGACAAATGGTTTTTCAGTATATTGGCATAAGCTTTTAGAATATTACTTAGTGCTATAAAAGAGTTGTAAGAAAGTTGTAGCGCTAAGACAAACATGGCAGCGCTTGTTAAGTATGTAAACACAGCAGAAAATAAAATTGTTGAGGCATATATTTCATCATATTCAGTTACTTTCCGGAAAGGTACTTGAATAAGATTTCGGTAAAAATCCCACTCTAGGTAAAATAGAAATATACTCTGCAGTGCCGTAATCACTAATAATGATAAGCCTAAGACAAGGAGTTCAAATTTGACATTCGGACTACCTATATAGGCCTCTGAACCTAATAATACTTCAGAAAGACGACATATATTTTTGATGACTATATAGAAATTTTGCCGACGAAAAATGAGAATAAGCATAATTGTGTAACCACACACATGAGGAACATAAGCTGCTATTTTTGTGGAATAGTCTGGTATAATTTTGTACAGATATGCTGAACTTAATACAAACATAAAGATTTTGGCAACAAACGAAATGACACACCATAAACGAATACAAATAGCGGGAGTCTTTTCGCTTTCAATAAGAATACCATTTAACAAGCTTACTTTATACATTACATAGAAAGAATTTTTCTGCTTGAAGAATTTGTTCGTAAACATTTTTATATTTGTTTTACATGGAGGTAAATAGCCTTTAGTATTCATGTAGCTTCAAATACTTGTTGGATATTTTGCTCAGATTCAAAAAATAGCTCACAGTTAATTAAAGCTGTAAGTTTGCATTTAGAAATCAACAGTTCTTTCAGAAGATTTACAAACTTTGCTTCTGTGTCAAATAAGAAAAAACGATCTGCATTATTTTCTCGAAGGCTTCTAAAGTAAACGCTATTTTTGATTTTAGAATAACATTTCGGTTAGGTATAACTATGACCGATGCGCCCGCTGCTTTCCAGTCTTGTAGATTTTTTTGCTCCTGATGAAGAGGCCTTGTACCTGTTTGTTCTTGAGATCGACTGAATTATTGACCAAACCTACGCCAAACACAAGATTATTGCTTTGCTAACTTTATATTTCGGTTAGGACTGCTAACAATTATAGTTTGGAGACAATGTTTTTCTTGTTGCGTTCGCACTTGTATTATGTACTACTAATAAAAATCCTGTATATAAAGTTTTACACAAAGTTTCTTTCAAATATCATCAAACTTTTACCTAGATAATGTGCTTAGAAAAGGCAAAATAATGAAACACTACTGGACTCCCTCAGTCAGCGAATTTCAAAGAAGTAAAACCTCTCTTGCTTAGCTTTCAGCTCCTTTCAGTTCAGGTAGCTAAACTGAAATTTCATTTTAACAGCCCCAAAACACCCTTCTAGTAGTTAAAATATGATTAAATTGCTAGTTGGCTGAAATAATGAATTTGTTTCATTTCAAAGTTTTTAATTTCCATTAAATGTTTGAATCGCTTGTGTTTACCTTTCTCCCAGCTGTCAAAAAACAGAATTGACTCTCTTAATTTATTAAATTGCTTCTATGGTTCGAATAACTTGTAAAGAGCTCCATATATTTAAAACGCTTCAAACTACTTTGAAATGTACTGAAAACGCATATTACGGTATATATAAAAGGAGTATGACTGTTTATTTATGATAAAGTATTGAAAAAGAATTAACACTGGACAGATATTAATTACAGCACAACGCTAATAGCATATATGTATGCAAAAGATAGAGTTATATTCTCGTGACTTAACAACCCGTTTTAAAAAAATTATGAATATTTCTTTCCCTAAAAAAAATCTGCTCGTTTATCTTAATATATTCAGTAGTTCTTTATTCAGTGCATATGAATATACTATTCTCAGCGAAAAAAGGTGACAGATGATGAATAAAATTTCGTGTTAGAATGAGAATAAAAAATTTCCAATTAAACAATTAATCGAACAATTAAAAATCTACCTCTTTAAGAATATACCAAAGAGGTGCCAAAAAGACTCCGAAAGTAACTCGCGGATTAAAAAAGGATAAACTGCACAGTTTCAAACTCATGTGTTTCTTTTCTACGCTGTGCACAAAAAGTAAATATCTATGGTCATATGCAGGTAAGTAATAAGCGCAAATCAAAACCATATCGTTTCTCAATATATATCAAATTATTTTTCAAAAATTTAAATAATTTTCAGCTTTATTTTTTAAAAAAATGTTTAACGCCTCAAGCAGAATCCTCTTCGACGTGTTACTCTTTTTACTAGCTACAAAATCGTTTTCGACGTACACAGACACTCTTACTAGTCAACAATGCATAGATTAATTCAATTATCCTTCAATATTATAAAAGTATAGATAAAGTATTTGAATCCAAAGTTATTCAGGTTTAGATTAAATTAAATTCAAGTTCATTTGAAGAATAATTTTATCTGGAATTCTTAATAACATTTTTCAATAATTGTTATTTTATATCACGCGGGTTATAAATAAAATAGATTTCTAAACACTCTGTAATATATCGTGTGCAAAATTTCTAGCTCTTCTTTGCTGTTGTTGCTTATGCTCACTTGTCTGACGTGTAGTCAGCCCAAGTCCTCGAAATTCATCTCGGCAAGGAGCGCAACAATACGCCTGCCGTTGGCAACAGCCTTGAGCACCTTACAGGTGACAATGCGATTTGCCTCAGTTCCGCCTCCAATTTTGATGGACAGCACCTCGGGGGCGGCGACGAGTCCGAAGGTCTCTTACCCTTCTCCTCTTGCACCAAACCACACGAGAGGACTTTCGGCTCGCTGCATATTTAAAGTGCCGCCATGCCGCACCCACACTATACATTTACAAACATCCATGCCTTCTCTGGGATTCCAGGCCCTTCGGCACGGTAGTCAGCGACGCTAACCTCTATACCGGTTGAGCGGTAGCTCTTCTTTATTAAACATAAATGAAATTTCTCATTAGGAATAAAATCTAGTGGTTATGATGAAGGTTTTTATTGATATACAGATTACAAGCCACTTTGTGTATTTCTTTCTTTCTCTTCCTTTTTCGGTCAGAGAGTAATATACTTTTTTCAATATTTAATGCTTTATTTTAAGTATCATTGTACATTCAAAAACAAATCCAGAAATAAGCGCTAGAATTATTAATATTTAAATTCCTTTTAATTGAGTTTTAATGCATAAATTTATGAACACTCATCAGTTGACGCTATTTTTGTTTTAAAAGAGATAAAATATCCATGCGATACTTTTATAATATAACGATATTCATGTACTTTTGCCTTGCCGTAAAGTGAGAACTGAATTAATTATATCTCTAATGAAATTCCAGGAAATAAGTTCAAATGAAACGCAGCAAAAAAATGCGTAGTGGTAAATGGTGTAGTGGTCAGCACGTTCGACGCGTATTTGAGAGGTCCGTGGTTCGAGTCCCGGCGAGGGAATTGCTCCTTTCTTCAGCTTCCTGACATCGAAAACAACCTAATAACTCTAGACGTGGCGCCCGAACTAAAAAAAGTGGTGGATGATGATTCTCCACTATCGGGATTTGGCGATTGGGTCTCCTAATCCCCAGTCGCCTTTTAAAAGGGAGAGTATATAAGGTATTTTTCCCGCCTTCGTGATGTATTGGTCAGCACGCTCGACGCGTATTCGAGAGCTCCATGGTTCGAGTCCTGGCGAGGGCTTTCCTCATTTTTCAATATCTCCTGCTTCCAAAACATTCTAATTTCTCTACAACTTAAAACTGCATGCTTCAACGTTTCGAGATGTTTTAATGCTTAAATCTCATGCTCAGTGACGTGTTTCTAGATCCATTACTATTATTCGTGTTTTTTTTTTCATGGATTTTATGTGCGTGTAAAGTTTTATGAACATATATACTACTATAGATGCTAAGCCTAACATTGACTGAAGTTTGATTACCTCTCAAAAACTGTGCACTGAGTCATCAAGTCTTTCTGCCATCAAGTGAATATTATAGTGTTTTGTGTATGTAGAGAGAAAGAGAGAATATTTTTGAGTTTTACTGGATTTTATTGAGTTGTACTGTGAATTTCAAACATGTTTTAATGTGTTTGTATTGACGCGGCCCTATCATGAATTTTGAGATTTTTACTGCATTTTATGAAGAGTAATGTTATTTCAATGGCAATTTATGGTTTATATCAAACTGAATGAGCAAAATGAATAAAGTGGATAAAGAATTGGAAAGCGCGAATGGTATAGCTTATGATCAGAAAGTTATTGAAAAGGTTGTGGAAGAAATTACATTACATAATACTAAAGATTCTAATGATGTTTTGGTGGCAGTTAAGTCTTTGCACCAGTTTGTGGAAAAAATAAAGGTAAAGAAAATGGCAAGAGAAATAATGGAAGGAATGGCAACTAGTACAGATAATATCATTGAGTTACTAATGGTTCGTAATTTGAAAATTATAGAGGATGACTTAATGTGCGCAAGGATGGGTGGCCTCTGTGAAATTAAGAGCGGAATAAGATAGATATAGTTCAACCGTTTGAAATGTAACCCTGGCTGGCATTCTGCCAAAACACATAGACTCTCCAAAAGGGGCATTATTACTTGCTGCGATGTGAAAGATCACGTGAATGTCTCTTCTTCGGAAAGAGAGAATTTACATGCTGGAGGGAAAGAAAGTCCCCTATACTTTCACCCTACTTTGAGAATAATTCGGTCTGAATGGCGCATGCGTGTTTGCGCTCAGGGTCGCGGATGAAGCGGCCGAACTATAAAAGATATACTTACAAAGAAGCGAATCAGAAACAAATTATTGGGAAAAGGTAAAGAATCATTCGAGAAAATGAATTATGCCTAGAGAATGAACTAATAGTTAAACCCGTTATATCTGATATTGTTGTCTATGATGAATTACTAATGAACATTAAGCCGAATAAAACATAGGTCAAAGTAATGAGTTGCTATCAAAGACGAAATGATGACCTGGTTGTTAGACTGAAATAAAAAGGAAGGTGTCAACAAATTACAGGAGATGATTAAATCTAAGCAGAACTTGAGAGATAAAAGTTCGAACAAGGAAAAAGAGATTTATACAACCGAGAATTATTGTTTATAACGTTTACAACCTTATCGATAATGATGAATCAGTAGTTAAAATGAAAGAGGATTATGGATGCTCCGGAGACTGTGTAAGAACATTGCTTAGAAAAAAAAAGTAGAGATCAGAAGGGGCTCGGTCACCGTGTATTCTGCATAAGTGCTACATGTCAGTCTGAAATTTTAGAAGATAACAGAGTGTGTAGGTTGGAAAGCCTACACAGCCAAGTTATACTCACAACCAAAGCGTTGTTTTAAATGCTTGAATTTCGACCACACGTCTGAGATTTGTAGAAATGAAATCGCATGTACAAACTGTTCTGCAGCCCATGAAAGTAGTACTTATAAAATTAAAAGTGCACTTTGTATTAATTATAAAAATTAAAATGAAAATTTTAAAATCAATTACGATATAAACCATAATGCATTCTCAAAATATTGTGAAACGTATAAAAGAGAAGTTAAATTTATACTTGATCATTTAAACATGCAAAGCCGCCCAGCCAGTATAGTGGTTAGCGTCACTGACTGCCGTGCCGAAGAGCCCGGGTCCGAAAACCGGAGAAGGTAAAGGATGCTTGTAAACGTGAGGCATGGGATCACTCTAAATATGCGACGAGTGAAAGCCCTCTGGAGAAGTTGATAGTAAGGTAACAGGGGTTGGAGACCCTCGGACCCGTCCCCCCGGGGTGCTCTCCATCAAAATTGGGGAAGGAGCTGAACTAAGTCGCACTGTCACCTGTAAAGCTGAGTTCACACGGGAGCATAAAGGGCGTAAGTGGTTTAAGCCGAGCTGCGTTGCCAAGGCAACCAGTCTGTGCTACGTCACAAAATCTGGTTTAGGGCTCTTGGCGTAAGGTTCTAACTTTTCAACTTTATGCCGACTTAGGATAAGCGTCGACCAATCAGATTGAAGCTAAAACGAAGCGGCAACAAGCAGAACGAACGCGGGAAACAGCTCGGGAAAGCTCTAGACACATCCACGCATGCGCAAATTTAGCTTCTCTCATTGGCCATAGCTTAGACCCCATCTCGCAGGTCTGAACGGAACTTCCGTATTTTATGCCCTTATTACTATGCCCCTATGCCCTTTATGCCCCCGTCTGAACGCAGCTTAAAGCGCTCTTGGCAGCAACAGGCGTAATCTTGCGCTACTTGCCACGGAAAATTTCGTGGGCTTGGGCTGACTATACGTCAGATAAGTGAGCATCATCAACAACAAACATGCAAATATAATTCACTGTTTTATATATTAGAGATTTAAACTATTGTATTTTAGGTTTTATAAGTTTGTATTATGACTTTAACTTTCTGCGAAGGGACCGTTTCTAAGATTTTATAATTTCATTTTATTCTATGACGGGTGAAAATTTGACCTGGCTTTTATTTGTTTTGGCCTATAACTTTATATATAGTATGAGTATATTAACCATAAACTTGAATCGGTGCATTGTGGTGGCATGCCAGCTCTCTGGGACTGAAAAAAATTATTGGCTTGACGCCTGATGGGGCCCTTATTCAAGAACCTCATTGTATATAATGGAACGATTGCCTGGGTTCAAAGGACCTGTCGAGTCATTCATAAAGAAGGAGGCAGGACTGCAATCATTGTTTTAAATGAAGATTTTAATTTTATAGGTGATTGGATTGAAGATACGGTGGTGGTTGTTTCACTTAAATTGGTTGAGGATATATTGGAGCTAGATTCGGTTTATTTCTCGCCCTCCGAGGATTTAAATAGTCATCTTTTTTAATTAGAAGAATGTATTAAGAGATACACAAGATACATAATTGACAAAGATTTTAATTAAAAACCTTTTAATTGGGGAGCTCATTTTAATGATGATCGGGATTACTACAATAGCTTAGTTTTATTTGATAGTTTTAATTCTCCTCCGCTTTTTCCTCTTCTTTTGGTGTCCACGGATTTGCTTCTGAGATTATTGACATAAAAGATTATCGATTTAGTATTTTAGACAGCGACCCCAACAGCACGGCGACGTCGCTATGACATTGCAAACGTGTCACACAGTGACGATCTCAGTGTCGCAGTAACATTGCAGGACTGGCTTAATGTCCGTTTTTTGAGACGTCACACTGCGACATTGATGTGAAGTCACATTGGGACTTTATGTGAAGTCACACTGGGACATTGCTGTGAAGTCACACTGTGACGTTGATGTGTAGTCACGCTGCGACGTTGTTGTGAAGATGCACTGTGATATTGTTGTGATGTCACACTGCGAGGTTTATGCAACAACACACTGCGACTTTAATATAACGCCATTGAGTGACATGAATGTACCATGATAAAGTGCTATGAATGTAATGTCACTAACGATGCAAATGAATGTCTCGCAACCCAGGATTACTTTCTAAATGATTAGCGTGATGTACTCCTATTTTAGAGAGCAGATAACTACAACAACGTTTTAGTGATAAGGAATTCTCCCCTTCAAGGTATTAAAATATTTCCGTAATATTCGAAATTTTTAAATTATTGAAAATATTCAGCATAATCATTTGAAATTTTCTCATCGTACTAAGGTTGTATCTCACCCTATTAAGCTTAGATAACTGTAATCCATTTATGTTAATTTACATGTATGCATGAACCATGGTGTACAGAAAAGGTAGAACGTAGTATATGTGATGCAAAAATGATTATATGGTCATTTTCCAAAGGTATTATATCGCAAATACTTTTGAGTGTTTCCTGTCCAGAAGGTATATAATTTTGTTTTCATTCTTAAGAATTTAATATTTAGAGACACTTCATAATTTTCCAAAATTTCTAAATTGTATTAAAAATCTGAGTTCTTATGATAGCTTATTAAAAATACAAATATATTTCTTAATTTTAACACCATTTTTTCCTTCTTTCAAACTAGAAATATTTAAAAAAACAAAAAATAAATAAGTAAATAAACACTCTTTAGCTTGCAATATTTATAAAAAATCCATTTCTTATCATAATAACTAGATTTCTTAACTTAATGCCTTTTCCCCTTCATTCTAAACAGAAATATTAAAAAAATTTTATTTGGCTTGGAATATGTTTCTAATTATTAAGCTTTTAATATTGTTTTTTGGTCTCCATTTCTCTCTTCCTTAATTACTTTTCTTCCAGAAAAAGAGCTAAATTATTTTGATAACTGGATGAAAGAAAAATATTTTAGTACTATATTTATAGGATATTTTCCTATTTGAATATTTTGCTATATAAGGAAACGTTTCGTTTTGAAATAAAAGCTTTTGTAAATCATCACAATCATAGTTCCTAAATTAGTTAACTACAATCTTAGTTTTCAAGTTAGCGATTTGTTGTTTAATCTGTAATATTGAACGAATAGTTATGGGTACAAAAATCAGTAGCTGGAAAACGTGGTTATGGAAACTAAATTATAGAAAATATATATTTATATTTAGTCATATTAGTTACACAAAAGGGGCATTTTCTTTCACCAGTATTTCTCCATCGACAAATTACAATTTTATGAGATTTTTAAGCTATAAATTTAAAATAAATCTCTTACGCTACACGGCTTCATCAATATATTTAATAATTGTATAAAGCTAAAAATATCGTATAATTTATTTCATTTGATGATTAATATGAATCACTTATTTTAAATATTTCTGCGTTTCCTAAACCATTTTTCTGTTCTCTTAACAATTAGAGATTAAATTTAATATAGTTTTTCACAGTTTATTATGCAAACGCATTACAAATTTGCTTGAATTAATAATTTCAGTTTATAAAACAATCATTGTCACCAAAGCTGAATTACGAAAAATCTGTAGTACTTGCTTCTGAGAATATACACTATACTATAACTTTCATAGCAATGCTAAAATACTGTTAGTAGCTCATACCTTTCTGTAACGAACTCAGAAACTGAATGAACTGTATGGTAAACTGAATGAAACTCAGCTGTGATGTGGTGAACTTATTAAGTTCCTTTATTTAATCAACATATATGGGTAGTAAACATTTATTTTATGCTGACTTGGATGATAGCAGTAATAATATATAATAACTGAAGAGAAATTTAAAAATTATTAATAAGAATGAAGCAATTATCACCGAGAAAAATATTAGAGATGCATGAACTTTATAGGAACGCGAGAAAAATCAGTCATGATTCTTTGCTAGCCTTAAATTTCTGCAAACATAGAATTAAATCAGAACCATGTTTTAACTTGGGCATTTGGAATTATTTTAATATGATTTTAGAGAGCAAAGATAAGAATTCGGAAAATATGCTTTGATGAAGTATTA